>CAUYQV010068455.1:0-10889 GCA_963574575.1 Galagoides demidoff | reverse complement strand
TAGCCAGACCCTCAACTCTAGAAAAAAAATTCTTTTTAAGAATAGTCTAGTGCAACCAGGCGAGGTGGCTCACCCCTGTAATCCTAGCACTCTGGGAGGCCAAGCCGGTGGACCACCTGAGCTCAGGAGTTAAGAGACTAGCCTGAGCAAGTTTGAGACCCCCTCTCAGCCAGGCTTTGTGGTGGGTGCCTGTAGTCCCAGCAAGGGGTTCCCCTGAGCCCAAGAGTTTGAGATTGCTATGGGTGCTCTACCCAGACTCTGTATCTAAAAATAAATACATAAAAAGACTAGTCAAGTACAAAAGAAACTTTTTAATTAACCAGCCATGGTGAAGTGCTGCTGTAGGGCACATCTCAGGACTCAGCTGCCTCAGGAGGCAGAGGTGGGAGAATCGCATGAGCCCAGGACAGCCCAGACCACACAGACAGAGTCTATACTGGGGGCTGTCCATGCCTGACCTGGGGCAAAGTTGGGTACTCAGACCCTTCACAGAAAAGCCCAAGAAGATTCTGATTTATGAGGGAACCCTCCATCCCCCACCAGTGACTGATTTGCACACTCAGCACGGGCTTTTGGGCAATCAAGCACGAGTCACACAAACCACAGCTGAAGTCCTGAAGATGGCCTACAGATCACCCCACTTTTTGCTCACTGAACAAAGTAAGTGGCCTTAGCTTTCCCAACCACCATCAGCTGCTAGCACTGCTCAGCACTCCGGGAAATGAGACCTCCCACAGAAGCAGTATTAAGTCAAGACTGAAACTGACCGGGGTCAGGCACAGAGCTGTCACCCCATAAATACTTTCTGAATGAAGAGAGCAGAATGGCAATTTAAAGAAAAGGGGGGGGAGGGGAAGGTGCGACAGCAGAGGATGAAAGA
This sequence comes from Galagoides demidoff, assembly GCA_963574575.1. Taxonomy (NCBI): domain Eukaryota; kingdom Metazoa; phylum Chordata; class Mammalia; order Primates; family Galagidae; genus Galagoides; species Galagoides demidoff. The sequence continues at coordinate 10,009 of CAUYQV010068455.1, read as the reverse complement.
GAAGCCTGGCTTCAGTAGAAACTCATTTGACCCTGCAGGTTCGCACAAAATCCCAATAGTCCAAAGACAGGATGGGGGAGCCGGAGTCAGGGGCAGTCACGTGATCCCCTGACTGCATCGCTGTCTCCAGGGTCCTCTCTCACTGCCCCTAGCTGGCCTGGTCACCAAACACAGGCAACCAGCAGCAGGAAACCCTCAGCTCCTCCCCCACCCCCCCAATCTCCTATAGTCCCCACACCCAACTTCAGCTTTAAAAGGCTCTAGACTTCCTCATTCTAGAAGAAACCTGCCTCCCTCTTCTCTACCCCACTCTCCCTCCAGCACCTATGCTGGACTCACCTCTCTGCTTCCTGGATACCACCCTCCCACCCTAATCCCCGGATTGTCTCCTATCTCCCTAACCCATCCCAACTTCCTCTCACCGGCACCTCCCAAAGCTGCATCTCCAGCCAAAGTGCTCCCATGGCGGCTGGACGCTCCACCAGGAATACCACTCAGGTATCCCACAGAGGGCCTCAAATCCATCTACGTCCCACACTAGCCTCCTGGTCCACCCCATCTCAAGGAGATGCATGCCAGACACCTGAGGCAGACATCCTAAATTCCCACTGACAGTGGGAATTCCCACTTCCACCTTCCCCACCATCTCCTGTGCCACTAGTCCTTTCCATCCTTGCGCCCAGGCTGTCATGGCTCCAGCCTCCTTACTGGGATCCCTTGCCCTCAGTCTGGACCCTGGTCTGAGTTACGAGTGCAAGCTCATGGCTGAGACTATGTACACAGCACTTTCTAAAACTGACTGTATTTTCATCAACAGCCTGTAATCCCAGCACTCTGGGAGGCCAAGGCAGATGGATCGTTTGAGCTTAGGAGTTCAAGACCAGCCAGAGCAAGAGCAAGACCTCATCTCTCCTAAGAACAGAAAAACCAGACAGGCATTGTGGCAAGTACTTGTAGTCCCAGCTACTCAGGAAGCTGAGGCAGGAGGATCACTTGAGTCCAAGAGGTTGAGGTTGCTGTGAGCTATATTGACACCACGGCACTCAACCCCAGGGCGACAGAGTGAGACTGTCTCAAAAAAAAAAAAAAAGTCTATATCAGAGTAGGAAGAGTGAAGATAATGAGGACTGCAAGGAGTTAAATCCCCCCCCAACACCTCTCTGCCTGGCTCCAACATCCTCTCCCCCATCCCCCACCCAGTGACCTCTCCTGTCTAAGGGGTCTTTCTCTGATACAAATCTTACAGGTCTGGTCCTGCTTTAAATATTTTGGTGGATTCCAGCATTCCCCAGTTCCTTATAAATGCTTGGTTTCCGCTCACACTGTGACACTGCAGGGGATATCCCCCTTCTTGCCCCTCCGCAGCGGTGCTCACCATCCAGGCCTCTGCCCCTGTGGCTCCCTCTACCTGAAGGGCTCTTCCCCTCTCCTTCACCTGTATAACACCTACCTTTCATTCAGTGAGCATTTGTTTTAGGTCAAACTGGCTTCTGTGTCACAGACCAGGAAAGATTTCGACGTCAATACCTCTTCTTTTCCTCCAACAAAGTGACTCTTTGGATTGGTATGATTTGACACAGATGTAGCATGATAATCATTCCGAGGTCTCGGTTTCCAAATAGATGCTTCTAATTGTAAAGCCCTGATTCATCTCACTTTGCACCCATGACTCTCTCACCTACCACCAGAGAAAATGCATCTGAACACCTGACCGTGCAGCCTGTCATGGCTGCCTTGCCATCCACTCTCCCCTGGGACTCACCCATGTGGGCAGCTCCCCCAGGAAAACGGGTTCTGGAAAGCTGGGACCATCACCCTCACAGGTGTGCTCCGTCCCTGCTGCCCTTCTCTCTGCCCTTCCCCCCCACCCCCCAGATGCTGCTGTGGATCCAGAACTCCACAACTCCACCGGGACAGGACAAATGACCCAGGGAGAAAATGAAGGCTCAGGAAGAGGCAGCAACTGGCTGGAGGCCACACAGCAATTTTGTGGGGGTGGCAGTCAGGCCCTGGGGCCCAAGGACCTACATCTTAGGACTCCCAGACCAGGCCTCCTGCAATTCCGCGGCCTCTGATCCTCTGTCCCAAACACCACACATAATTAGAAGTTATAATCCTGTAATTCCGTGATGACATCTTTCAACTTAAATATACTTCAAAACTACTCTTTCTTTTTTAATGCTAAAAGCCTCTTAACAAAAAAAAAAAAAGGAACTCTTTCCACTCCGTCCCCACCTGTCTCATATTGCTCCTCACCAGTAAGCAGCGACCCAGAGCGGTCACCTGGGAGCAGGGAGACGCAAAGACCATGCAGGAACTGGATTGTTAGGCTCTGAACAATTAAGAATTGATTGTTCTGTGGGCAACAGTTTCACTTCCCTATTTATGACTAGGCACTGTGCCTTCGGTCACTTCGGTCACATCTGTAATTAAAAAAATCAACAATAATATCTCAACCTATCCAGTGATCCCCCGCCAAGCGCCAAAGGCTAATTTTAGACTCCTTGGGGACTGAAACCGGGCGTGTAAGGGACTCCCAGGCTGCAAGCATCTTCGTGGCCCAGGTTCTGCCGCCTGTGGGAATCCCTGGGCCCTCGCCCCCGTGGGCTGGGGTCGCTTTAGAGGGACTTGAGCTACACGACTGTTATCTCCAAGGGTAGAGACCGCGGCGCGCCCCGAGGAGCGTCCGGGACTTGCCGAGCGCCAATGGAGCCCGCACTCGCCGCCCGCCCCGCGCGGGTCTCTCGGACAACCAGCTAAATCCGCTTTAGCATAAAGTGAAAAGCTACAAGACCGCTGCCCTCACTTTGGCCGCGCGCACCACTCCCTCCTGGGCTACTCGGAGCAGAGGGCGACGCAGGAGGTCCCCTCCCACCGACGTCTCCCTCCGCCCCCCGAAAAAGTCGAAGAGGCGGACGGTGGAAGAACTTTGGATGCAAAATGATAATACTACCCAGCCAGAGACGGTCTTTCAATCCCTGCCCGCGCCCCCATGGGGCGCTCCGGTGGAAGCCGGTCTCGGATCCCCACCCGCCGCGGAGCCAAGGGAGCCGGCGCAGCTAGGGACAAGTCCCTAGGCACGTAGGTCTGCCGGCGGGAGCAACCCGAGCGCCCCTGCGGACCCCATCCTCCGCGCGCACCTGCGCCGGGCGGCCCCAGGCGCACCCCACTCCAAGCCCCGAAGGCCACCTGCTCCGGGCGCGGGCACACACCGGTCCTTCCCGCTCTCCCCTCCCCCCCAACCTCCGCCCGGCCGGCACGAGGCCAGTGCGCCCCCTCCCCCTCCTGGCCGACCCCGGCTGCGCGCTCTCGCAGCCCCCTGCTCCCCCTGGCAGGGAAGGGGGTCTGTTAACCACCACTGCCCGCCAGAAGCCGCCCACCTTCCGAAAGTAGCCGTCACTCTCCTTCTCCAGCGGCTGGGGGGCCGCAGGCAGCAGGGTATCAGTCATGCTGGCAGCGCGGGCGCGGAGCTCAGACTGAAGCTCTGCGGCCCCGAGCGGCGGGAGAGGGCGCCCGCCCGAGACCGAGCCCGGAGCCCCGGGCACACGCCCCGCCCCGACCACGCCCCCAGCCCCGCCCCGCAGTCTGTGGCTTCCCAGCCCGTGCCCCCAGGCGGCTCCTGGCTGCGCTGAGACCCAGGGACCCTGGGCGCGTCACCTGCGGGGTCCTGAGCTGGGCGTTGTTGCAGGCTTGACCCCGGAGGCCCCGCGGTGTTGCAGGGGACCGGACAGGGGTCTCAGCGGCTGCAGCGAGACCTAGACTGACGACCTGCCCTCTCTGGAGCCCTAGAAGGGACAAGCGAAGTCGCTGTCCCTCCTGGGAGGAGCCCAGGCGCCGGGGAACCGGGACCAGGCCGACGCCGCCACGTCGAGGGCGCGGCGGGAGTTCTGGGCCCTGGGCCGGGCGGTGGGGAAAACCTCCCTGCGGGAGGGGTCGCCGAGGCCCAGTCGGGAACACAGAGGGAGTTGAGTGTTGGCTACGCCACCGAGCGCAGTGGCCGGGCGACTCGGGCTTGCAGGCGGGCTCATTAGCGCGGTGGTCAGCACGGCGATCCCCAATCCAGTGTGTCGAGACTAGGCGGATGCGCTGGGGGTAGCCGACCGAGGTGGGCAAAGGGACCACCCACCGAGGGAACGGGGGGGGAGGGGCGAGGGACTGGGTGGATGTCCTTGCCCTGGTCCTTAACCACCACTCCAAACCTCACTTTTCTCGCCTGCACTGTGGGGTCCGATTACTCTTTCTCCGGCTGGTGGAAAGTATTACCAGTAACGTGCACGTTAAAGCTGTCAGTTGGGGGCCTGCGGCACGCTTAGTTTAGGAGCTAAAGGGGGCTCTTTGGACATGGAGCTCGCACCAGTCTCCCCACCCACTCCCCCGCTCGCGGATAGACTCCGGGGGCGGATGCCAGGCGGAACCTGCGCCCGCAGCCGCCCACCTGCAGCTAATCCTCCCTCCCCCATAGAGGGACACCTGTGTGCGCCTGCTGCTGCATTTGGCGGTCGCAGTAGAGGCCACAGGAAACGGAACAAAGTCTGTTTTCAAAACAAACCCAGAGTTTCCTTATCTTTAAAAAATAAAATAAAATAAAATGCTAGCTGGGCATGGCGGCTCACGCACTCTGGTAGTTCCAGCACTCTGGGAGGCCAAGTAAGGTGGATGGCCTGAGCTCAGGAATTCGAGACCTGCCTGAGCAAGAGCGAGACCCCATCTCTAAAAACAGAAAATCTAGCCGGGCGTGGTGATGGGCACCTGTAATCCTAGCTACTTGGGAGGCTGAGACAAGAGGATGGCTTTAACCCCAAAGATTGAAGTTGTTGTGATCTGACACTAGGACACACGACCCAAGGTGACAGAATGAACTCGTCTCAAAAAAAAAAAAAAAGTATTGTTTGAGATTTGTAAAATAAACAGAGGCAACAACCAAGCACCCATAACTAAGTAAATGCCAATACCGAACCGCCTCCTCACTGCCAACGTCCAGAAGCTGCACAAGTAAAGACCTTTTGCAAAGGGCAGGTTAATTCCAACAAAGAACCTGTAGTCCCAGCTAACTCAGCTCTGTGACAAGGCTTACGGGGGAAACTCTGGCTAATGCAAGAGCTTCCTTTCCCTCTTAGGGTCAGAAGCAACTAAAGAACTAATCTCAGTGGGGTTTTTTTTTTTTTTTTTTGAGACGGACGGAGCCTCAAGCTATCCCCTTGGGTGGAGTGCCATGGCATCACAGCTCATAGCAACCTCCAACTCCTGGGCTCAAGCGAGTCTCCTGCCTCCGCCTCCCAAGTAGCTGGGACCACAGGCGCCCGCCACAACGCCTGGCCATTTTTTTAGTCGCAGCCATCATTGTTGTTTGGCGCCGGGCTGGGGATTTGAACCTGCCACCTTAGGTGTACGTGTCTGGCGCCTTAGCCGATTGAGCCACAGGCGCCGAGCCTCTCAGTGGGTTTAATCCTTTGCCCGGGAAATACACCACCCTAGGCTGGGAATTGAAAACAGCCACCTGAGTTGTGGGAACCCCAGAGTGACAGATCACACTATTACATAGTGCAATAATATATGTTATAATACTAATAACGTTTCTCAGTGAGCCAGGGAGTTTATAAATACAGTATTATGTTTCAGGACCCTTTTGCATGGACCAGCAAAGGTTGAAAAGAGTAAGGCTTAGGCTCTGCACCTGTGGCTCAGTGGCTGGGGCGCCAGCCACATACACTGGAGGTGGAGGGTTCAAATCCAGCCTGGCCTGCCAAACAACAATGACAACTACAACAACAACAAAAATAGCCGGGTGTTGTGGCAGACACCTGTAGTCCCAGCTACTTGGGAGGCTGAGGCAAGAGAATCACTTGAGCCCAAGAGTTGGCAGTTGCTGTGAGCTATGACGCTACAGCACTCTACTGAGGGCGACAGCTTGAGACTCCGTCTCAAAAAATAAATAAATAAAAGGCAAGAGTCTTAAAGAAAAGAGTAAGGCTTAGAGATAAGAAATGGCCACAGATGCACCAGGTTAGTGGCTGAACGAATCCTCTGTTACCTTCAGATTTTGGGGGGTTTTTTAGAGCCAGAGTCTCACTTTGTCACCTTCAGTAGAGTGCCGTGATGTCAGCTCACAGCAACCTCTAGCTCCTGGGCTTAGGAGATTCTTTTGCCTCAGTCTCCCAAGTAGCTGGGACTACAGGGGCCCACCATTGCCCAGCTACTTTTTTGTTGCAGTTTGGTCAGGACCGGGTTTGAACCCACCACCCTTAGTATATGGGGCCGGCACCCTACTCACTGAGCCACAGGCACCGCCCACCTTCAGATTTTTGCTATCTCCTTCTGCCACCTGCAAGCTCCAGTTGCATTTACAGAGTGTCACATTTACCTGTCACTTGTACTGTTGTTGACTTCATAGTTTTCCTTATTAAAAAAAAAATTTTTTTTTTTAGGCGGATCCTCAAGCTATCCCCCTGGGCAGAGTGCCATGGCATCACAGCTCACAGCAACCTCTAACTCCAGGGCTCAAGCGAGTCTCCTGCCTCAGCCTCCCAAGTAGCTGGGACCACAGGCGCCCGCCACAACGCCCGGCCATTTTTTGGTTGCAGCCATCATTGTTGTTTGGCGGGCCGGGCTGGGGATTTGAACCCGCCACCTTAGGTGTGTGTGGCTGGCGCCTTAGCCGAATGAGCCGCAGGCGTGGAGCCAAAAAAAAATTTTTTTTTGAGACAGTTTTACCTTGTTACCCTCGGTAGAATGCTATGGCATCACAGCTCACAGCAACCTCAAACTCTTGGACTCAAGCGATTCTCTTGCCTCAGCCTCCCACATACTAGGACTACAGGTACCCAGCTATTTTTAGGGATGAGGTCTGGCTCTGGCTCAGGCAATTCACCTGCCTCAGCCTCCCAAGTGCTAGGATTACAGGTAGGAGCCACTGTGCCTGGTCCTTAATTTTTCTTTATTTTCGAAACAGAGTCTCACTCTGTCACCCTGTGTACAGTGCCATGGTGTTATAGATCACAGCAACCTCGGTTGTTTGGGCTCAAGCAGTCCTCTTGCTCCAGTCTCCAAAGTAGCTAGGACTACAGGAACCAGCCACAACATCTGGCTGACTTTTCTATTTTTAGTAGCAATAGGGGTCTTACTCTTACTCAGGTTAGTCTCAAACTCCTAAGCTCAGGCCATCCACTGGTCTCTGCCTACCTAGGATTACAGGTGTGAGCCACTGTGCTGGGCCTTCACAGCCTTCTTTTAAATTACTGTATTTGGGGGCAGCGCCGGTGACTCAAATGAGTAGGACGCCTGCCCCATATACCAGAGGTGGCGGTTCAAACTCGACCCCAGCTAAAAACTGCAAAAAAAAAAAAAAAATTACTGTATTTGAGCTTGGCACCTGTAGCTCAGCAAAGTAGTCCCACCTACTTGGGAGGTTAAGATAAGAGAATCGCTTAAGCCCAAGAGTTTGAGGTTGCTGTGAGCTATGATGCCCCAGTACTCTGCTGAGGACAACATGGTGAGTCTCTGTCTCAAAAAAAAAAAAATGAGAGGCGCCTGTGGCTCAAAGGAGTAGGGCACCAGCTCCATATGCCGGAGGTGGTGGGTTCAAACCCAACCCCAGCCAAAAACAAACAAACAAAAAAACCCAATTACTTTATTTGAAGACATTTTATTTTAAAAGGCAACTGTATCATAACCATAGCAGAAAACCAGTGGTACTTTGCCTAATCAGGAGAGACACATAAGTGAATACAATGAAGACTAAATAAAATCTACTGACTGTAGTCAGACATCATTGCCTTTTTGAGGTGTTTCTTTTGTTAAAAAGGAAGAAGAGGAATCATCATGTTCAAGACACACCGGCCCACAATAAGACACAATAAGCATCTTCTGGGGAAAAGAATTCCTCCCCCTGTGTGAGTCCCAGGGAGGAACCTCTTAGCCACACCAGCTTCCTCATCTGAGCAGCAGTCCTGGGGGCTGTGCAGGACCAGACACCTTTAGACATTTTCATAACTCATCTCAGGGGGGGCGACAGGTGTAACTCCACTGACCAGGAAATTAGAGCTACTGCTGCTGACCTAACAGGAGAGCAACCTCTAACCTCTAACCTTTGGTGGTCTGTGCAACAAGAACTACTAGTGGGCCCCTGAGCTCCTAACAAAAAAGGAGGAATGGGAGTTTCTGACATAGACAAAAGATTAAAATCTCACCTCAGAAGAACAGCTATAATATTTTGTCAAGCCTCATCTTACCATCTGGTAAGGTCAGCTGGTGGCTGTCTGGGGACCCAGTTTCTCAAAGGGAAATCCAGGTCTCACCTCCTAAGACCTGCTTATTGATCTGGAGGTGAGGTGAATCTTTCCCCAGAAAGTTCACTGAAAGTTCAACACAAAATTAAGGCAAATTAATAAGAGGGAGGGGTGTATTTACATGCATTCGGGGAGAATCATGAGTGATTACTCAGCATCCCGATGGAATCCAGATATTTTTATACCTGCTTTTTATAGGGGAGGGTAATTCTATTTAGGGGCAATAAATGTTTGCCAGGGAAGATGAATAGATACTTGGGAGAATGAATGGATGGGGGGAAAAACAGATTGACTTGTAAATTCACCTGACAGACAGGTATTACAAGGTTGCCCTGACCTCTCTTCATTAGTGATACTGTCTGTTTAATCCCTTTGTATACTATCGTTTTCTTCACGGCATTATCACCATAAAGAAACTGACATGTCCCTGATTTCATTTCCCCTCTTGCCATGTTTAACAAGAAATTGAACATTTGTTTTGTTTGTTGCCCTAATTTAAGCTCCTACATTCTTTTTTTTTTTTTTTTTGCAGGTTTTGGCTTGGGCCAGGTTTGAACTCACCACCTCTAGGTATATGGGGCTGGCGCCCTACTCCTTTGAGCTACAGGCACCACCCCCCAGCTCCTACATTCTTGATGTTCTTAGGACTGCACACACAAACACCCAACAGTAATAATGACCTCCACTCAGCAAGACAGGGCTACACTTCCACAGGAACACAGCTGTGAGACACTGATATACCAGACTGGTAAGTGGGAGAGTCCGGGCTGTCTGATACTACATTACACACTGCACCATACTGCACTGTTCCCCAGGATTTAAAAGAAAAAGTATTTTCACATGTGAGGAAGAAGCGATTATGGGTTAATGGTGAATGAGTGACAGAATTGCAAACAACACTTTGGACGGGTGAGAAGGAAGAACAAGCAGAATGTCATGTATTGCTCGTGGGAGTGTGAACTGGGATATGACCACTTAGAAAAACAATGAGCCATTTTCTACTAAAGACTGTGCATAATTTATGATCTGGAAATTCCAACTCAAGGTAGATATGGAACAGAAATGAGTTTATCTGCCTGGGCATGGTGGCATTTGGGGAGGCAAAGAAAGGAGATTCCTTGAGATCAAGAGTTTGAGATCAGCCTAAGCAACATATCTACACATTTTTTTTTTAAAAATGATGCAGGCATGGCCGGGTGTGGTGGCTCATGCCTGTAATCTAGCATTTTGAGAGGTCAGCGGATTGCTTGAGCTCAGGAGTTCAAGTCCAGCCTGAGTAAGAGCGAGACCCCATCTCTACTAAAAATAAAAAACCTAGGGCAGCACCTGTGGCTCAGTGTAAGGCGCCCGCCAACCCAATATACTGAGGGTGGCAGGTTCAAACCTGGCCCTGGCCAAACTGCAACAAAAATAGCTGGGCCTTGTGGCAGGCACCTGTAATCCCAGCTACTCAGGGGGCTGAGGCAAGAGAATCACCTAAGTCCAAAGAGCTGGAGTTTGCTGTGAGCTGTGATGCCACAGCACTCTACCAAGGATGACAAAGTGAGAGTCTGTCTCAAAAAAAAAAAATCCTGTATTTGGCGGAGCGTGGTTGTTCATGCCTGTATTCCCAGCACTTTGGGAGGCTGAGCCAAGAGTATTCCTTGAGCTCAGGAGTTGGAGGTTGCAGTGAGCTATGACTGCAACATGTACTCCAGACTAGCCAACAAAAAAGAAAAGAAAAA
>CAUYQV010068453.1:0-18793 GCA_963574575.1 Galagoides demidoff | reverse complement strand
TTTTTTTTTTTTTTTGAGATGGAGCCTCAAGCTATCCCCCTGGGTAGAGTGCCATGGCATCACAGCTCATAGCAACCTCCAACTCCTGGGCTCAAGCAAGTCTCCTGCCTCCGCCTCCCAAGTAGCTGGGACCACAGGCACCTACCACAACGCCCGGCCATTTTTTTTTTGGTTGCAGCCATCATTGTTGTTTGGCAGCCCGGGCTGGGGATTCGAACCCGCCACCTTAGGTGTACATGGCTGGCACCTAAGCCAATTGAGTCACAGGTGCCGAGCCTGCCATAAAGTTGTGCTGCTGCCAACATTGGAGATGGCCTCTTCCTTTTGAGAGGGTGGACACAATTTGAGCAGCAGGGGCATTTCGATAAGAATCAAGGCAATTTAATTAAGTTATATTCTTCCCTGCAGATAGCATAAATGCAACAGATGGATGCAAAGTGAAGTATCCTTTCCTACTAGTGCTCTGCTTCCTGCTTCTCTTAATGTTCCAAATTGTGGTTCTGGAGGCACTTGAAAATCAACACAATATTCACAACAGTTACGCATGATGACTAGGAAATATTTTGCACATTAAACAAGCATAATATTTTTGATTTGTGTATTTGCAGGCCTGTCCATAACATATAGGAAACAGGATACTAATTCAATTGGCCACACACGGATTTTATTTTTATATTATATTTATTTATTTATTTATTGAGACAGAATCTCACTTTGTCATCCTCGGTAGAGTGCTCTGGTATCATAGCTCACAGCAATCTCAAACCCTTGGACTGAAGTGATCCTCTTGCTTCAGCCTCCCAAGTAGCTGGGACCACAGGTGCCTCCCATAATGCCTGGCTAGTTTTCTATTTTTAGTACAGATGAGATCAGGCTCTTGCTCAGGCTGATCTCGAACTCTGAGCTCAAGCAATCCACCTGCCTCGGCCTCCCCAAGTCCTGGGATTGTAGATATGCTCAGCCTAACCACACGCAGGTTTTAATGGCTAGTTTTGTGAGTAGTTTTTATTTTATAAAAATGTTTAAAGATTTAATTACATTTTATAATTTTTATCTAAGTAATGCTGACTTTTTAAAGTTGATGTAAATTTGTTATAATTTATATTTTATCTTTTAATTCCGGCAGTTTGTTTTGCATATTTGGCTCATACAAATATTTGGTCATACAAGACTTTAGATGGTGCCGTGAACTGAGTGTTATGAACCCCCCAAATCTGAATGTTTAAACTCTGATCCCAAGGTGACCGTGTTTGGAGGTGGGAAACTTGGGGAGTTAATTAGATCATGAGGGCGGAGCCTGCATGAATGGAATTAATTCTCCCTAAGAAGAGGCCAGAGAGAGGGCTATTCTCCCTACGCCCAGAGAGGATATGACCAGAAGTCAGTAGTCTACAGCCAGCACCCAACTGTGCTGGCACCCTACCTGGAATTTCCAGCCTCCAGAACTGTGAGAAATAAATTTCTGTTGTTCCACTGGTCTATGGCACTATACCAGCCCAAACTGAGACCAATGGCCCCACTCACCACTCTGGCCACACTCACTTATCTTCCCCAGGACCCCTTCTGGACTGGCAAACAGTGAAGCTCCCTCCCCAGCACCAGGCCACGGGGGAGCCCGTGAAAGCCTCCCAGCTGCAGAGGGGCCGCAGATCCAGTATCTTCAGCACACTCGCCTTTCCTTACTGTCTTGCTTGGGTCTTTGCCTTCTAAATGAGTCACTTGGTACCTAACTGTCCACCTGGCCTCCTCATCAGCTCTGATTGACAGCTTCAGTCACTGTCCTGTGGAGCTGGGCTCTTGCCAACTTGGCTTTGATGGTCACAATCCTTGCTTCCTACCCACCGAGTACCCCCTGATACCCCTTCGCTCAGAACGATACAGTTTACTAATAGGAATATGTGCTTTAAAAATCAGGCCTCTCCCCTCCACCTGCCCCACCCTCGAGCATACACAGAGAACAGCTTTTTTCAGCGCTCATTTCATATAAATCATTGTATAAACTACTCTGATGCTAGCCTCACCCTCTGCCCTTCAGGGTAATCATATATATAAATGATTAAGCATTGAATGCAGAGTGTCCAGTTCAACTCCCTCTTTTTAATGACATGATTGGGGGAAACTGAGGTATAAGGAGAGGAAATGACTCTCCCGTGATCACTCAGCAAGAGCGCTCCAAGCCCGCATCCTCTCTTTAGTGCCTCTCTGGGAAATGGTGTGGCGTTCCAGCAGCACCGCACCCCAATAAATCTCCCCATGACATCCCAACAGGCGGTCATTGTGAATTGGGGGGGCCAGAAGTTGGATGCTGGGTGTGCAAAGGAAAAGCAAGAAAAGTTATTTCGTAACTGACACAATGGCACTCTCCAAAGTGGCGTCCCAGGGCTTCCGCTGCCCTGGGAGTCTGCATGCCTTTCTGGAGACTAAACATTTTCACAGTTCCTTTGGCCCAAGAGTTATTTTCTGCTTGGAAAAAAAATGGAAAAATTCCCCATGCGGATGGTAAGAAAAATAACTTCAGCTGGACTAATCCAGAGACAAAGGTTCTTCTGAAACTGAAAAAGGATAGAGGAATTAGGGAGAACAAACATTTATCTTAAATAAACACACAGTGTTTCTTCTGGGTTTCTTGTTATTTGCTCATGCCTGAGAACTCCTAAATGGCCCATAGAGAGGCTGGGTCACATGGGTCATAGCAAGAGCTGGGTGGGCCTGAGCCTGCAGCTCACTGGGGTTTCCCCATCTGGCTGAGGCCTAGGAACTGCTTGCCACCGGGCCAAGTGGGAAGCAGATACATTTCTGGTAGATCCACCCATTGAGTCCTCCCTAGAGATGAAATTATCAACTACTGAAGACCCTGTTTGATACTTATCTTCACAGTGTATCTCTTCTTAATGAATGACTGCTTTTGGCACTGAAAAGTTCTGTTATAATGTGTTTATTTTTCTTTTCTTTTCTTCTTTTTTTTTTTTGAGACAGAGCCTTAAGTTGTCACCCTGGGTAGAGTGCTGTGGCATCACAGCTCATAGCAACTTCCGTGGTATCACAGCTGACAGCAACCTCTAACTCCTAGGCTCAAGCTATTCTCCTGCCTCTGCCTCCCAAGTAGCTGGGACCACAGGCGCCCACCACAATGCTATTTTTGGGTTGCAGCCGTTATTGTTGTTTGGCGGGTCCGGGCTGGATTCGAACCCACCAGCTCAGGTGTATGTGGCTGGCACCTTAGCTGCTTGAGCCACAGGTGCCGAGCCTATAATGTGTTTCTTAAAACTGAGATAATTTAGGTTGATGTCCTCAATTTCATGATCTATTAATTTTTAATCTGAATTTTTCTCGATTATTTAGCTAAAGAAAAATCCACATTAGTATGTATATTTAAAATATGCCATCTATGAGACAAACCTAGAAAGAAAAAATGTGGAAAAATACTGAACACGTCAACAACTTCAGGTGTCATTTCTCCTGTGACAGACGGTAGGACCTACTGATTTTAAAGAACTGCTTTTAAAGAACAGTTGTAGCTGCACTGTCATGAGTGGCTGTGGCTATTGTTAAACAGTAGGTTATCAGCTTCTAGAATGGTTTTCACTTGGCCAAACAGGAATCGCCCTGGAAGGGCCCCTGCAAGAAAGGGACCCTGAAGCTCACATGTCCCAGGCTTCATAGCGAATCTATCCCAGAAACCGTAAAAGCAGGTGGGACCAGCCTCTTCAGGATCCTTTCACCTACACCTGGCTACCCACCTCATAGCCAGTGAGCATGGACTATACCAGAGTCACAGTAGGGGCATACGACATGAGTAGAGCATGAAGATAAGAGCTTCAGATTCAAGGCGGGGTGACTCTGGGCAGTTTACTTATCTGAGCATATTTGGTGATTCTGCTACAAAGTAATATTTATGATACTAGCCCTGATACTTCACAGAGGTGAGAATCAAATTGTATGAAATCTGCAAAATTACTTTATAACCTGTGAAGCATTTCCTTTTTTTATTTTCTTTTTGAGACAGAGTCTCACTATGTCACCCTCAGTACAGTAGAGTGTTGTGGCATCATAGTTCATAGCAACCTCAAACTCTTGGGTTTAAGAGACTCTCTTGCCTTAGCCTCTCAAGTAGCTGCGACTATAGGTGCCCACCACAAAGCCTGGCTATTTTGTTGTTGTTGTTGTTGTCGTTGTTGTTTAGCAGGCCCAGGCCAGGTTCAAACCCACCAGTCCCAGTGTATGTAGCTGATGCCCTAACCACTGAGCTATGGGCGCCAAGCCTGTAAAGCAGGCTTTTTATTAAAAGTAATGTATAGTGTTCATTCAATCGTGCATTTGCTACATACTTATTAAGCACCTATGATGTACGAAGCGGTGTTTCAGCATTGGAGACAGGGTAATAAACTAATAGGGTTTTCTGTTTAATAGAAAAAATGTATTTTCCTTTAAGCTGAATAGCACTTTAGTACCATAGCCTCCAAGAAGGCCCCCAATGATCCTCACCTCTCATAGATAATGCCCTCCCACAGATAGTGCCCTTTTGCTGTCCTTACCATGTTGAATCAGGGCTGACCCATGGGACCAATAGAATATGGTAGAAGTAACAGTCTGTGACTTCCCCAGCTGGATCATAAAAACATTGCTGCCTCATCCTTGGTGTCCTGGATTGCTCATTCTGGAGCAAGACAGCCACCATGTCATACAGACCCTCAAGAAGCCCTGTAGAGGCCTGTGGGGAAAAACATGGTGTTCTCTCAGTATCTAGCACCAAAATGCCAGGCATGCATCACCTTGAGGTAAACCTTTCAGCATCAGACAAGCCTTCACATGACTGCAGTCTGGCTTAGATCCTGGCTACATGAGAGACCCTAAGCCACAACTGTGAGCCAAACCACTTTATATAACACCTGACCCATAGAAATGTGAGAGATAATAAATATTTATTCTTCTAGGCCACTAAATCTTGAAGCAATGTTTTATGCAACAATTTATAACTAATACATTTGGTCGAATAATTCTTCCAAAAGGGTAATGAGGACAGTCCACATTTGGTCTCACATTACCGCCAACTGGTATTTGTTGCCTAATAATCCTCTTTTGGTTGAGGAACTCCCACAGTACCAATCATATGTACGGTTGGTGCTCCAGGAATGCCTCTTTGTTGGCTATTGGAATAATGGTTTTAGATCTGAGAAGCACAACTATGGCTTAGTGGGCTGGGCCACACAGATTGGCCAAGATATAGGAGACCCACCAGGGTAGGATAAGGAGGTGAGGATGGTCTCAGGGACAGGTGATCCCAGGTGATTCTCTAGATAGGCAGGCTGGCCTAAGGCAAGTCAGGGATAACTAGTCATCATCCTGGTGCCTAATCAGAGCACTGCATTCTGGCAGATACGGGTTGTCAGTCGGTCTGGATTGGAGAGAGAAAGGGTTAACATCCAAAAGCAAGTACAAGACTTAAGGGTGAGACTCCAGACCAAGAGATGACTGTGAGGTGAGGCGTGGGGCAGGATAGAGCAGCCCAGTCTTGGAAGATTTGGGGTTCCATAAAGAAATGGTAAGCAGGTGAGAAGGTCGTCCCTGGGGCTCAGCACAGGGGGAGCTGAGGGTTCAGAAGGCTACAGAAGGCCCAGCTGCCAGGCTGACTCAGTGAGAGTCTGCAGAACTGCAGCTGCAGGGCCCTGCCACTCCCTTGTCTGCCATCTGGGAGCCTAGGACAGAGAGCAGTGTGCAGAGGAGACTGTTAAAGGGGCCCTGCCCAGTGAAGTGGATGGAGGGGCAGAGATCAGCTCCATTAGCAACCTGGGGGAGGGCTCCAGCTGGTGTATACTGCTAGGTCTCTTCCCCACAATAGAGGGAGGTGAGGAGACTAAGCCACAAGAGGAAGGTAGCCTTCTTATTTCCACATCTGACACTCCCTCAAAACCGTTCTACTGTCTTTGTTACTGGTTGGTGGCCAGGTGGACGCTTCTGGTTTCTGTGCTTTGTGCTTCCTGCCTGCTTTGAGGTTGAGACTTGGGATAAATCGGTTCAAGTGGTCAGAGACTGGAGTCTAGGCAGTAAGATGGTTAAGAAAACAGACAGGCATGGGGTCAGCTCCACAGATTCTTACTGTCTTCTGGAGTGAGTAGTCAGGCTGGCTGGCCCCAAGGCCCAGCACTGCCTCAGGCAGTGAACCGGCCTCTGATGGCAAGGGAACCCTAGCACGTGATTCCACCTTTGCAGGCCTGCCTCTTCAGCCCACCCTCTCCCCCCAATTCTCCTGCACCTTTCTGCTCCTTCTCCTCTTCTACCTCCACCACTGTTGGATTTGACGCCCGCTGAGGTGCCCTTGCCTTCAGCTTTGACCTCCTCTCCCCTATGATTCTGAAAAAGCATCTTTGATCTGCTGCCTTAGTAACCACCCCCTCCCCCAGCACCAGGCGCCTGACCCGCTAGCCAGACAACCCTCCCCCTGCTAGAGCTCCCCCCAGACTCACTTCAAAGATGAATTTATGAGCGCTAAGGATTTATACTCATCTTGATTTGGGAGGAAGACACTAACACAGTCCAACCATATCAAAATCTCAGGGGCAGTAGTGTTACCTCAAGTCACCTTCACAGTTTTCCCTTCTGTCATCTCTGGGTTTCTGAGATAATCAACAATGTCCCCAAAATAGGTAGCAAGGAAAATCCAGTGATGATGCCAAATGGTGAGACTCCAATGTGGAATCAAGGCAGGAATCTTTATTGATAAAAAAAGGATTTAGACAACACAGGAGTTTGGGGGCCAACCAGACAGACATAAAATACAGAGTAATCAAGAAAAGGCCCTCACTTCCCATAAATACCTTTGCCGTCTCCAAAAGCTAGACACTCTCTAACCACAAAAATATAACACAATGTGAAATGACAGGCTCAAATCCAAACTCCCTCCTAAGCCCACAGAGACTACCTGTGGTTTTATAGCATCTCCTAGTTTTTCAAAGTTATCAAAGACTCCAATTTTCCAGGCATTCATCCCAGAAGTAAATTCTCCAGTAAAGGTCATCATGTGAAGATTATACAGATTGGTCCTGAGCTCTTCCAGGTCAGCCTCTGCCCTCTCCCTCCCACACTCATCACCCCCGTGTTCAGGTCCTAGGACAGGTTCTCTACAGCAATTTCTCTGCATAGTATTCACCATGATGAAGGGATAGGTCATGAATCTTTACACCTCACTGGAGCTCTAAGAATCATCAGTGTTGGAAATGTTTCTAAGGTAAATCAAATTGAGCTCCAATTCCTTCCAAACCAAGCTCACTATGAAGTTCCATGTTGGCCATTTCTCGTGACCCTTGTCTCTCCTGAGGGCTTTTATGACCCACAAGAAAATGGGGTCAAAACCTCCAGTTCTGGTCCATTATGATCACTGTTGGGGTTCTGGTCTAAATTTGTGGGATCCATCCCAAGGTGGCTGCTCCCCAAACATATCTACAGCCAGCATGCCAAGCTCAGCCAAGGGGCAGAAGACAGCTCTGCAGGTGTGGTGTTGGGACCACAGACCTCAAGCATCCAGGCAGCTGTCCCCCACCAGGATCCAGTTCCCTCCAGAATGAAATTCGCCTCCTCTTCATTCCACCCGAAGCTACAAGTCCCAGCCCTTGTCCCCTTAAATAGGACAATTAGGCCTTCCCCTTAACTGGGCCTAGACCTTCCAAAATAGCCCAGATGCTTTTTTTCTTGTTTCTGGGATTAAAAAGAAAAAGATAGCAGTTCACCTGCCCCTACATGTCATTCCCCACACACACAAGGGAAGGTGTGTAAACTCAAGAACAGCAACTCTGGCTGCCCCACCAGCCAGGCTCAGAGGGAATTAACTCTTCATTATTTTGACAGGGAACCTGGAGCAGCAACACAAAGGGCAGTGGCGTAATGTGGTCCGTTAATTTACCATCCCCTAAACACATTTCACATTCTGGATTCTAACATCAGCTACTTCTTAAGACCTCTGTTCTAAAGAAGTAGATGGGACTAGAACTCACAAGTGCAGGACTCATGTAGCCAGGCATACCGAGGGCTTGGTGCAGAGTCGTGGCACAAGTATTGAAGGATTGTGTGGCACTCGCCTTGCTTCTTTCCACTCAGTGAGATCTGCCTCGTTATGATTTCAGGAACGAAGTTGAGTCTCCAAAAACTAAGCTGAGGGACTGGACTCATGCCATGGACAAATGCACCTTATGAAGAATTTGCCTATTTTGTTCTTTGAAATAGTTTGCTGTGTTTATTAGGCACTATCAATAATTAAAGGAAATAAATGGCATACCCTTTACTCTTTAAGATTTTTATTTTGTAGTTAGGAAGGTACGAAGCCATAAGAAGGTTTAAGAGCAATAATAGCATAAAATAATAATGAAAGGAATGTCACAGGACATACTGGCATATGTCTTGGGATTCTTGCAGCAATCCTAGGTGTTAGGTATTATGACCTGGTAGATGAGGAAACTGAGGCTTACACTGGCCTCCCATGAACCATGCCACTGAGGGTGGGAATCTAACCTGGGGCCAGAGGAAGTTACGCCCTGCTGTTTCTTCCTGGCTGTCTTGGCCATCTACCCTCCTTCCTGACCTGCAAATGTCACAGCACGCATGTACACACACACACATCACCCTTACCAGAGCCTCTGACTCTAATGGCCTATGAAAGTTTTATTGTTCCCTCTTTTAGAAAGAGCCTGGATCTCCCTAGCACTTGTAAATAACATGGCACTCCAACCCCTGCCTCCACCCTGTCTCAAACCATACACACCAAGTGAAGCCGAGAAAACTCAAAGGTCTCTTGAGAGGTCACAGACCTCCACCTGTGGGTGGTTGGCGTGGCATCCCATCTGCCTCCAGCCTGTCCAAGAGACAATTACTGTGACCTGTGTGAGAGGCAGCTGGTTTTCCAGTATCATCTCCCCTCTGCCCATCTGTCTCCATCTCCCCAAGACTACAAATGACTTCCCACTATTTCCTGAACATACCCACCTCTGCAGGCTTTGGGTTATGTCCATTCTTCTCCTGGAGTGTCCTTCCTCAAATCATCAAATAATGCTTATCCAGTTACTGCCCAGACTTCACAGGAACTAGATCCCAATATCACCTCTTCCTTCGATCCTTTTCCAGTTTTCTCCATCTGTACATGAGTTCGTCTTTCTCTGAAGCACCACCACGGTTCACCTAAAGGTGTTTGTCATCACCTGCCTCTTATTACAGTTATTCACACATTTGCCTTAGGGCACAGGAGTCAGAGCCCTGGGTACAACTTCTGGCACTCATGACCCGTGCAAAATTGAGAAACTGAGTCACAAAAACCATGTCTAGAAAATGTGGTTTCATGAAAGAATAAGGAAGAAAGCACTTTATACATGATGATGGGGTTTTACTCAACCTCTCTCTGCCTCAGTTGCCACGTCCAGAAAAATGGGAGCAGAAATATGCCTCCCCCTTGGATTTGCAGTGAGGATTCGATGAGATCATGCATGTAAGGCCAATAGCCCAGTCCCCTGCCTCTGTCTCTGGCCCTGCACCAGCCTCAGCAGGGCTTGGACTGCAGACCCAGCATTGTGTCTTTGCTCAAACCATGACGTTGTGCAGGATTCAAGATGCTGTCGCAAACACTCCTTCATGGTGGTGGCTTTCGGAACCTGGGCAAGAATTCCAATGTCCTGTAATAATAACAATCGTCATAAACAGTTGGTGGTCCCTGCATCAGGAAATTAGTTTTCAGGGAGCCAAGTCTATGCTGTGAGGGAACAGGCCCCTCCCCCAGGCAGAGGCTGCAGAGCATGTGTGTCTATAAAGCCACAGCTAATCCTCAGAGTCAGACGAAAGAGCCGCCCTCCTGAGTGGCCAGCCACCACATCAGAGGCAGAAATGGCCCACAAGGGCATGTTTGGGAAAGCATCAGACCTGCTCCTCCATGAGCCATGTTACCTAGTTGCTTTAGGTCAGGGGTACAGAAAGTAAATAATAAATTAGTTGAGATGTTGAGTTAAAGATCTGCATCTGGGATGGAAGGGAAACATAGACTATGGAAGCAAAGAGGCCAGTTCCCACCAAGGTTCCAACCCAGGTTCTGACCAAGGTCCTTGCGGGGAACCTCCATGTCGCACCCCTCCCTCTTCTCAGCCCCACTCCTTCTGTTCAGGGCAGGTCACAGCTGTTAAGCTTCATGTGTCCCTAAACCCATAAGCCACAGTTGACATGACCAGGAGTGGACCAAGCCAGGCTAGTCAAATGTTCTCTCCTGGACCGGGCATAGTAGTTCACGCCTGTAATCCCAGCACTCTGGACCAGGAAGATTGCTTGAGGTCAAGAGTTTGAGATAAGCTGAGCAAGGACAAGACCCCATCTCTACTGAATATTGAAAAATTAGCCCAGAATCACGGCAGGCACCTGTAGTCCCACCTACTCGGGAGGCTGAGGCAGGAGGATCCCTTGAACCCAGGAGTTTGAGGTTGCTGTGAGCTAGACTGAGTCCACAGCACTCTAGCCTGGACAGCAGAGTGAGACTCTGTCTCAAAAGAAAAAAAAAAGCTGTCTCCTGGAATTCTGGAATTGGAAATTGGACCCACTGGTAAGTTTCTGCGGAGATTTTTAATTAAGAAGACTCACTTTCATGGATAGCATGCAGATTGGAAGCCACATCAGAGAGAAGAGTATGGGAAATTCATGCCTCATTCCAGGAGGAACAGCTCAAGCAGGCAGCCCCACATGAGGAATGCTGCTAAAATACTCACTAAGGGCTTGGCGCCTGTGGCTCAAGTGGCCAAGGCACCAGCCACATACACCTAAGGTGGCAGGTTCGAATCCAGCCCGGGCCCGCCAAAACAACAATGACGCCTGCAACCAAAAAATAGCTAGGTGTTGTGGCAGGCACCTGTGGTCGCAGCTACTTGGGAGGCTGAGGCAGACTCACTTAAGCCCAGGAGTTGGAGGTTGTTGTGAGCTGTGATGCCACAGTACTCCACCCAAGGGGATAGCTTGAGGCTCTGTCTCAGAAAAAAAAAAAAAATACTCACTAAGATGCTGAACTTCTCTCATCTCATTGCTTATTTAATTAGCACAGTCCCTTACACATATAGGTGCTGCCGAATAGACGTTTACTGAGACTTGAGTTAATAATCAGAACAGGTAGAGATCTAAGCACAGTGTAGACTCTGGGGAAAAACGGAGAGCTACTGAACTGCTTAAAATCAGGGGCCAGATTAGAAAGTTAAAGTTCAGGGTAGTGGTTACTTTTAGGGGAGATCGTATGTGAAAAGGGGCATAAGGGGCTTCTGGAATTTTCTTTTCTTTTTAAAATTTCTTTTGGAGACAGAGTTTCACTATATGGCCCTTGATAGAGTTCTGTGGAGTCACAGCTCACAGCAACCTCAAACTCTTGGACTTAAGAGATTCTCTTGCCTCAGCCCCTCAAGTAGCTGGGTCTACAGGCGCCTACCACAACACCTGGCTATTTTTTTTTTTGTTGTAGTTGCTGTTGTTACTTAGCAGGCCCGGGCTGGGCTCAAACCCATCAGCCCCAGTGTATGTGACCAGCACCGTAGCCACTAAGCTACAGGCATGGAGCCTGGAATTTTCTGATTCCCAGTCTGGGTTCAGCTCTACTGAGTTTATAAAGATTCAATAAACTATATGTATATGATATACATATATCCTGGCAGGAACTCAAAGTTCCATCTCCCTAGCACTTTCATACAAGTGACAGTTGGTTAAAATAAATAACCAAAGCTGCCTAGAAGGAAACGGGAATCAAGAAGCCAAGTCTAGAAGGGCAGTGACATTCTCAGGAGAATTTGAGGATGGAAAAGAGCTCATTGTCAAGAAGACACCACCAAGTCATGTGATAACAAGAATGTGTTAACACATAACAGTCCCACACACACTTATCTGTGTGTGCACATGCCTTGGCCCTGTTGACAATTTATAATAATTATAAATTCACAATTATTTCCTAAAGGTAATAGTTACTGAACTTGTCTAAGTGACAGGCACTGTGGTTTACATTCATTAAATGGCTCTACTTATGATAATCACCTGATGAAACGCGTCCTGTTATTATGCCCATTTTTCAGATGAGGAAACAGAGGCTCACCGAGGTTTAGTGACCTGGCTAATGTCACAAATAAATGGCAAAATCAGGTTGTTCTTACCCCAAAATCTATGCTTTTGAAATAATACTTTCCAACTCCCAAAAAAAGAACAAGCAGAGGTGTACCCTTGACTCCTCTGTGTGAAATGTAAGACAGGATATGTTCCATTTCTTTCGTCAGTGGCTTATGCTGCAAACACATCTGGTAGAAGACAATGAACTTGTTTGTTTCAAGGGGTAGAAAGGAGATAATTAATTTGTAATTTTCTCATAGGTGACTGCTAGAGGAGAAGCAGCAGACAAGGCAGTTCTGTTGTCACACTCAATTTTAACAATCTTATGAGATGTGTATTCTAATTTCTAGTTTACAGAAGGAGAAACTGAGGCTGGAAGGCTGGAAGAGACTAAGGGTCTTCATCAGACTATTACCCAGATGACTCCAAAGCCCAAGAAGGCACTTTCACTCCTGAACAAGGTAATCTATATCACCGGGTTGACCTCTGAACTGGCTTCAGTTGGTTATTGAGTTGAACAGGAGGGCTCAGGTGTGACCAGATCTTGCCCTAGGCAGGTGGTCTCAGTGACTGAGCTATCTCTTCTCAGGTCTTCTGCTTGTCTCTGGCAATACAAGGGTGCTCAGGCCCACCAGCCTGGCAAGCACCCAGAAATAATCTCACAGAGAAGAAAACCCACATGGGATTCCCTGTAATGGAGGAACCCGGGGAAATGGAGAACAACCAACAACACTTGTGCCTTACAGGAATTTGGCTGATGACTGAGAAGTCACAAGTCAGAAAAGAGCATGGCTGCCCCATGACCACACACCTAGGGGAAGCACAGCATTCCCAGCCTTGACTCACCGTCCTTGCTCAGACTGCAGAGGTGAAAGCAGCCTGCAGTGACCTTTGCTCTCTCTTTTCTTCTAGCTGAGAAGATCCTGGCTGCAGGCTTTCTAGTTGCTGTTAGTGATGTGTAACTACAAGATATCAGGGCCACACTTTTTCAATGCGCTTAAGAACGTTTGTTCTTGCCAAGCACAGTAGCTCATGCCAGGAATCCTAGCACTCTAAGAGGCCAAGGCAGGTGGAGAGCTCAGGGATTCAAGACCAGCCTGAGCAAAAGAAAGACTCCATCTCTTTAAAACGTAACTAGGCGTTATGGCAAGTACCTGTAGTCCCAGCTACTCAAGGGAGGCTGAGCCAAGAGTTTGAGCCCAAGAGTTTGAGATTGCTGTGAGCTATGATGCCATAGAACTCAACACCAGGAAGACCGAGTAAGACTCAGTCTCAAAAAAAAAAGAACATTTGTTCACTCAGTAAACATACATTGTTGTCCTGCAGGCATTGGGAGGGGCGATGTAGTCTAGTAGTTGAGAGGTGAACTCTGGTGTCTATCTGAACTGATTCAAGTCTTAGCCTCCTTCAAGCCTGGTCTATGAGCATCTGCTACCTCTATGAGAGTCCACTGCTACTATTGCTTGTATTGTTATGCCATAGATGTTATAAGGTGGTGCCACTGGGGAGAGGAACCACGCTCAAGAAGAGACATCAGGACAGGTATGCAAACTACCTGTGACTGTGAAAACAGAAACATGCAGACTGTGACATTTGCTCTAAAAGACATCTCAGAGTTCTAAGCACTGTCCCCTTTCAAAACTGTTCATTTGGGAGGTGTCATGTTTATGTACAAAGCATTGGGGTTGATGATTAAAGGATTTTTTTTTTTTTGAGACAGAGCCTCAAGCTGACCCTGGGTAGAGTGCTGGGGCATCACAGCTCACAGCAACCTCCAACTCCTGGGTTCAAGTAATTCTCCTGCCTCTGTCTCCCAAGTAGCTGGGACTACAGGTGCCCACCACAATGCCTGGCTATTTTGGGGTTGCAGCCATCATTGTTGTTTGGTGGGCTCCAGGCTGGATTCGAACCGGCCAGCTCAGGTTTATGGGGCTGGCGCCTTAGCTGCTTGAGCCACAGGCGCCGAGCCAATGATTAAAGGATTTTTAAGCAACATTTATTATGATGATGAAAGTAAAACATGCAAACATGCTCATTTTGAAACCTTAGAACATATAGAAACTGTTTCCAAAATCACTCATAATCCCATCATCCAAACACCCACAGTCAACATTTTGCTGTGTGTTTTTATTTGTATTTTTTTCTAACAGAATTGTCAAGCTCCCCCTTGGTAGCCTCTATTCCTAGATTGCATAGCTCATGTTTTTGACTTTGCTCAATGAGGCAAATCTCTATCCTTTGAAGGCATCTTGGAGTTTTGGAAACATCCCCCAAGTTGTCAGGAAGCAGGGGTAACAACTTTGATAAGTGATCGAGCTAGGGGCATGTTGGTTTTGATCCAAACACAAGATGGTAAAGTAATGAAACTAATTTTATTGGGTGGCTCATAAAAGAGTTCCAGTAGGTAGCTTGGAATTTGAGTTTGTTGCAAGCAGTTGACTTAGAAATAAAGGATCTCATAGAAAGCCAAAATTCGGGGCTAATCATTTTTAAATTTCTGGTGCCTAGTTTTACACCTAACAAATAGGTGCCCCTTAAAATCAGTTGAGTGCCCCGAATGAAAATGATCCCTTTATTTTTTTCTTCTTTTCTTTTATCATAAAGCCACATACTTTATATTTAAATTAATTTTTATTTGCCACAAGGCTTTGCCTTGTGTGTTTACCAAAGTGGAATTTTGGTAAGTGGGACTCGGGCAATTATAAACCCTCTAGAATTTTCTGTAATACACTCAAGAATATATTTTAAAATAACAATAAAGGGAAAGCAAGAGATTGTTAATACTTTAATTATGCAATTATTAAATATATTCTACTTAAAAAAATTGAACTTTAGAGATATGGCTATACTTCCCTTTGACCATGACATCTGATCCTAGCACCCCCCCCCCGTTCCCTCCCCAGAGAAAGTGAATGCAGTTATCAGACTGATGTGCAACTTGCCACATCTTTGTGTGTGTGTGTATAAATATTGACATAAGTGAGACATATATCACATGTATATCATATATATCATTTTTAACTAAACTGTATCACCATATGTAGGACCACTTTAAAGGGGACAAAACCCATTTCAGTATTTAAGTTCTGGTTTATGTCCTTTTAAAATAAGCTCTTAAGGGCAGCACCCGTAGCACAGTGGGTAGGGCGCTGGCCACATTCACCCAAGCTGGCAGGTTCAAACCCAGCCATGGCCAGCTAAACAACGATGACAACTACAACCAAAAAATAGCCAGGTGTTATGACGGGTGCCTATAGTCCCAGCTACTTGGGAGGCTGAGGCAAGAGAATTGCTTAAGCCCAAGAGTTTAAGGTTGCTGTGAGCTGTGATGCCACGGCACCCTACCAAGGGCAACATAGTGAGACTATGTCTCAAATAGATAAATTAATTAATTATTAAGCTCTTGACTTTATACCAGCCCATCCATGGCATTTGGGAGAATTTCGAATAGCCAGGGAAATCGACAGAGGCACGTAAGAACTTAAACACAGGGTCAGCCCCAGAATGTATCAGCCCAGCATTGTCTGTCTGCAGGCGATACCAAGGAATGCTGTGGATGGTATGGACTGATGTCAAGCTCCAGGATTAGAGTCATCCTAAGACATTCTCACTATTCTCATGACCCAGGATGCATCTATCCTCCACAAACATATCGGGCTTCCTGAGAACAGGTTTCTATTTCTAGCTCGTGCCATCTTGAGGGGATAATAAGCTCAGTGAATTCTATCTGCTATGAGAAAGCGGTTCCATCCCCTTTACTGTTATCCGATCTGCTGCCTTACCTGGACTTTGTCTCTCATCTTCACACAATTTCAGGGATATTAAAAGAGGATTTTGCTTTTGAAACTATGTGCAGACATTCTCTGGATGCTTCCATCTGGCACAAACAATAGAAGGAAAGATTGAAATTGGGAGCCCAGGGTAGACTCCTCACAACTATGGCTGGCTGGCATCAAGGTAGACAGATCCAGTGGAGGCTTCTGTTTTGTTTTCCTAACCTCTTCCCCGGGCAGATGTCACACATCTCAGATGGGATCTGTAATAGCCTCATAGTTTAGGGAGGAACAAAAAGAGAAGAGGCAGCAATGAAATGACTCCAGCAAGAAATACCTCCCTTGGGGGGTATTTTAGGACATTAGCTCAGGCTGCCTTGTCCTCAGTCATCTCACTGGCATTTAAGAAGCCCCTTGGGTTACAGATCACAGCAGGTGCTGGGAAGTGAAGAAGGCCATGCTAAAAATACTGGCCTCTTCTGGAACTGGGCTGGCAGCCCTGACGGAGCTCCCTCCTTGAGTAGCAGGACCTCAGGAAAAGAACAGAGAGTTTCCTCTGCCTCAGGCCATGAGAAAGTTCTGACTCCCCCCTCCGTTGGAGTTACGGAGGTGGAAATGGTCCTCAAGAGAAAACACTCAAGAAGCATTGCTATGGAGGAATAACAACTTCCATTAAAGCAAGAAAACAGGCCTTCTTAAGGAGAACCCAGGGTCCCGGTAGAAAGTGGTCAGGGAAAAAGGTTGTGTTAGTCAGTGAAGAAAAAAAAAATCTTTACAAAAACAAAAGTCTACTGCTTACTTTCAGTAACCTAGGCCCACCCGTGGGCCTCCAAATCAAATAATTTCCACTGTAAATTCCGCCATTAGCAATGAGGATGGCATAGGCACAGAAACAGAATTTTAGAAGCCCCCATTCTGAATCTACCCAACACAGCTGCCTCCTAGCACTTGAATGAGTGGTGAGGAGATGTCAGTGCAGCAAGAGGCACCTGGGTTGTCCAACACCATGGGCTTTTCTGCATCGGGTTTCACGTCGGCAAAGGAAGAATGGTGCTCTACTTGCCATTCGGAGGCTGCTAAGGTCACTTCCATGTGTGTTACCATTAAGGACGTCATCAGAAACTTGAGAACCAAGTATAAAAATACAAGAATGAACAGGTGGCACTCAATAGGAAAAGAATGCTGCGTTTGCCAGGAAGCGATGATTAAAACCATTCTGAGGCTTTGATGTAGCCTATGGGCCTGGCTCAAGTCTCCAGACTGCACAGTCTATCCAGGCCCTTTTCTTTCTGCACAGCCTGTGGCTTGAAGAGGTACTAGATACTGTCCTGACCCAGATTTTGTCTTCATCCCACCCCCCCCAAACACACTTCCCGGATTAATTGGTGGCTCATTCCTTTGCCAACCCAAGAGTTTTGAAGGAAACAAGAGGCCATTTCTATGACCACCTCAAATTCATCCTTAAAACTACTGGGAATAAAATTAACACACCCACCTTTCTATCTTCAGGGAAATGTCCATGTTACCCTGTCTTGGGCTGTAAACATAAAAGTGGGATAAGGTTTTCTTGGCTTGACCATATTCTCTCACCAGGTTCTCTCATCAGCTGAGAGGAGGTGGGTGAATTCAGGAACCCAGACATCGATATTGACCTGGCCTGGGGAGTCTCAGCCCTACCAGTGCCATGTTTTAACTATGTTTCTACATGTAGGAAAGACTTCTGGTGGCCCCCTCTCCTTTCACCTTCATCTTATAAGGCATTGCTTTTCCATACGAAATCAAATTGACTATAAAAACAGGTTGGGGAATGAATGAATGAAAAAAGCACCATTGCTGGAAGCTGGGACTTTTGCCTTTTTTGTCCCTGTACTGCCAACTTCCCAGCTGGGAGGTCTTGAACCAGTCACTGCTCTTGGTTTTCTAATTTTAGAGTGGGAATAGGAGCACGCATCTGATGCTGTCACAAGGGCTGTGAGGAAGAGATAATAAACTTGAAAGTGCTTGTTAAACATCACCATTCTTGAGACATCTAAATTCCCCCACATACAGAGCTTGAATAAACCCCCACACAGTTGCCATCACTGAGAGACAGACATTAAGATGTAAGGCAGAGAAATTCCTATGCCTTTTTTTTTTTTTTTTTGCAAGGAGAGAACCATTTTAGCTTGCAAACCCCCTAGGTAATAAGCATAATACTCAAGAGCCTCTCTGCAGAATCAGGACCATCTGTGTGTGACAAAATAATAAAGGCAGGCATCCACAATGGGCTACAGACCTTTCTGGGAGCTCCAAACCAGCCCCTGCCCCCACCCCACTGGCCATGCCCCAGGGGAGCAAAGCATATTTTCTGTGGGTCTTTGATGGCAGCATCACAAACCCTTGGTGTATGTAAACAAAACTCCCCAGTGTATGAGGGGAGCATGCTGTATCTTGTTCTTTGGGACACTGAGCCTTGAGCATAACACACTGCATTCCAAAACCCAGTGGAAGAAGCAATTGTCTCTCCATTTAATTATAGATTCTTCACTTTCTCTTAATTACTTGAGTCAGCACTGTGGACTCCGGGGAGTCACAGTACACAGGTACTGCTATTGCTGTTAAACAAGGGGTGACTATCAGGTAATGAGGTTTTTGTTTTGTTTTTTTAAACAAACAAACCCTGATATATTAATACATATTCAAGTGAGCATTCCTGTTAAAGGTGTCACATTCATAAACTATGCTCCGGCTGACTCTTTTTTTGGAACCAAACATTGGAAAATGTAGCATGACAAGCACAGATGTTTTTGTGGATGGAAAGGGTTGATATATTTATTTATATTTATTTTTTTTTTTTTTTTTTTACCCCAACTACCCCCCTTTTTTCTATGCCACAGTTACTCTGAAGTTTTGGGGTATCTTAGCTTTGTCCATAGGCTTTGCAA
>CAUYQV010068452.1:0-13081 GCA_963574575.1 Galagoides demidoff | reverse complement strand
GAAGACACTGCCATAGGAGTTACAAGAAGTAATGAAAAGTGTCATAAGTTCTGTCAATTTTGTAAAGGCGAGCACTTTAAACAGTCAACTGTTTTTGCAACTGTGCAATGAGTTGGATGAGCTGAACAATATTCTGCTATTTCACACTGAAGTGAGATGGTTGTCGAGAGGAAAGTTTTAAAACGTGGCTTGGTACCTGTGGCTCAAGTGGCTAAGGTGCCAGCCACGTACACCTAAGGCGGCGGGTTCGAATCCCCAGCACGGCCCGCCAAACGACAATGATGGCTGCAACCAAAAGAATGGCCGGGCATTGTGGCGGGCGCCTGTGGTCCCAGCTACTTGGGAGGCGGAGGCAGGAGACTCGCTTGAGCCCAGGAGTTGGAGGTTGCTATGAGCTGTGATGCCATGGCACTCTACCCAGGGGGATAGCTTGAGGCTCGATCTCAAAAAAAAAGAAATCATTTTGCTATGGGAAGAAATAGGGAAGAATTTCCCGACACCTACCGTAGGAGACATTAGGCTGGGATGGGCTAGAAAGGCTGTGGGCCTATTAATCTCAGAGGAAAGCTGTGCCAGGTATCCAGAATAAAACATTCAGAGCCTGGGATCAGTGGAGTTACGCAGAATCAAATCCCAGCTCTCTCCCTTTCCAAGTGTGTGATCTTGTGCAAATGATTTTGCCTTTCCAGCCTCCATGTCCTCATTTGTAAATACAGATAATAATGTCTGTCCCAACAGGCAGCAGTGAGAATCAAATATAATCTTACATGTGAACCACTTAGCACAACACCCTGCACATAATAGGTCTGTAATAAATGTCGGCTATTCTTATTAGTCTATATAAAGTTAGCATCAGTGGGAGACAAGGGAAGGGAGAGACAGGCCCAGCCTCAAGAGACCATTCCTTCCAACCCCCAAAAACTCCTCTCAAGAGACTCAAATTCACCTCTTTCGTTAAGTCTCATTCTGTTACCCTAATCTGGTTCTGTGATATTCTTCAAATATTGGAGTTCAATGTGCCCAACCAGACTGCATCCTCGAATGTGTCCTTCTGAAATAGAAACCTAGGGAAACTGGGCGGCGCCTGCGGCTCAAAGGAGTAGGGCGCCGTCTGCATATGCCGGAAGGTGGTGGGTTCAAACCCAGCCCCAGCCAAAAAAAAAAAAAAAACTGCAAAAAAAAAAAAAGACAATTAAAAAAAAAAGAAACCTAGGGAAACCACTGGAGAAGCCATGCCTCTTCTCTCCCTCACAAAAGGCTCTTAGCTCAGCTCTTTGCAGTTGCCAGGGTCTTGCCTTTGAACGCTCCTCTGGCAACTTCTCTCTTGCCCTGAGCCCCAGGTTGGAAACTTCAGACTAAATAAGGACCCTCTTGTCCTGCCCTGGAGATCTCCATCTCATTCCAACACTCTGGGCTGCCCAAATATGGAACTTCCCATCACTTCCCCTGGGGCTTGGCTCCCAGGAAGAAAGGAGAGGGAACAATAGGCCAAGAACTCCAACATTCTCTTCTAGGGTGGGAAGTGAGGCATTTGCCTGGAATTGTTTCCTTGTAAAACCCAAAATGAACTAGGAATTCCAAGACCACAAGGAAGGCAGATAGCGGAGATAAGTGTGGTTGTATCAGGGCCTATACGTTGACACCCTCCACGAGGCTCCCTTGCTGAAGAGCTCCCTGCTCCACTCATTCTGCCTTGGCCTCCTGTTCCCTCAGAGGCCCAGTCCTCCCATGCTGGCCCTTTGACCCTCCACCCAGGTGATGCAGTTGGGGATCCAGCTCACTTGTAAGGCCCAACAAAGACTCAATCAAGGGCAACTGTGTAGGAAGGTCTGAATAAGTTTCTACCAAATCACGGTAAGCCATAAAAGATTGGATTAGTGTATATGTTGGGGAAAATCTATTCCCAGATGTCCTGGAGTTGGTGAGGCCTCATGATGCTGTTTGGAAACACACAAAAGAGGCTTCCCCAGGGGAGAGGTCAGAGTTCCCTCACCCCACTTGAAAGTGGAGAGTGATTCTTTCTGCTTCTACAAGAAAAACCAAGGCTCACAAAAAAGCTCAAGCTGACATAATTGGCCAGAAGCAGGGGCCGGCTCTGCTAACCCCTGTTCCATCAGCCTTTACCACATGAATAGGGTGGATGAGCTCTTCTTTTCTACAGCTGCTCAACCCTGACCTACCCCAGGAGGGAGCTGGTTACAGCTCAGAGATGGGCACACAGCCGTGGGCAGGTTCCCAGTCACAGAGCTAAGCTCTTCTACCAGGCTCTCAACCCTGCCTGCTAATGGGAACTGGAGGCCCCTACTGAGACCACTGGAGTGTGCTGCAGTCCTGCTTGCTCCCTGATCCCAGGTCAAAGGCCATGCCCAGGGTTTGCACTGGCTCTTCCCTGACCATACCTATTATATTATCCTGTCTTCCTCCTGCCCATCCAGATGCTTAGGGCAGGGATGCTAAGTAGAATCCAGAACTAAGGAACCACATGGTTAGAAGAACTTTGGGGCACCCACCCAGGGCCCAGCCAACAGGGGAGATGGTCCTTACTGCCCCCCAGGCCCAGGCCCTGGCTAGCCACTCCCTTCCTTAGGAGAAGAAAGTCCTTTGATTCTGTGGGATGCCCTGAATTCAAGCTGGATATTCATCACCCACATCGCTGAAAAGGAGAAATGAGGCTCCTTCCATTCATAAACAAATCTTTGTCAAAACCCACTGTGTGCACTGTTCTGGGGACTGGGACTAAGCAAGCTGTGGATGCCTCAGACTGCTGGGGCACGTGTGGTGCTAAGCAGTCCACATGAAGCTCTGACACCAGGAACTGTGCTGGCCCCAAGACCCTGGAAAGAATGCGATTGTTCCCAGTGGTGTTATTACCTAACACACCCCCAGCCCTGCTCCCTAGCCTGACTTTCTGAAACTGCTGCTAATCCTCAATACCCCCTCATTCCCTGCCCCAGGCCCTGCTCCTTCCTTCTTCTGCCACTCCCTGAATTCCTGAATTCCCAACTTCTCTCTGACCAACGGGCTCCTCCACCAGCAGGACTATGGGCGCTATTGCCACAGCTGGCCCCCCTTAGCCAAGGATTAAGCAACATTTGACAGCAGAGAGAGGTTGCTAGGACCCTATCAGCCTGGAACTTCCACCAAGCCCTCTCTTATATCTTCTGGAAAAATAAACAACTTGTACATTCTTAAGTGCAGCAAACTGCTGATAACAAGACATTGCTGCTTCTGGCCTCCATTGCAGAGTGGAAGCCAACAAAGCTCACCAAACCCTGTTTACTCTCCATTCATCAGACACAGCCCTGGGGTTGTCACTCCAGGCTGGGCTGCGCAGGGTGTCACGTGGCTTCAAGCTGGTCTGCCCAGCAACAGGTAGACATGTGGCACTCATGCAGTGAACAGGCCTCATTCATCTGGATATTATTCTGGAACACAAATCACCGGGGAACAAAGGATCCTCTGATCTCCCGACTTTGCTCCGTGTGATGCAGGATGGAGTTCAGCTCCCTATGAGATCTTCTTTACACCACAGCACCTTGCTAGAGATCCCTCAACAGTGTGTGTGTCAAGGGAGCGTCTATCATTTATGGAGCATTCACGATTGCTTTCAGTGCTTCACTTGTTTTACAAGCTCCTTTCACTTTAAGTCGTACAACAACCCCATGGGGTATTATTACCTCCACTCTAGGGATAAGAGAACTCTACCAGAGAGAACTTGAGTAACTTGTCCTTTATCACACAGATAATGAAAATTGAATTCAGATTCAAACCCTGATCACACTGGCTTTGAAACCTAGGGGTTAACCAAGACACTCTACCACCTTCCACTCTTTGTCTGCTCTCAATGAAAATGTGTCTTGCTGAAGTTGCCTCTTCTTCTAACTCAGACGTTCTGCTCTGATCACAATGAACTAAATCATTTAGGAATCTGAAAAGAGGCTTCTCCAAGTTACCACATCCTGGAAACATCACCTGGCCCAGGTACCAGCCAACACAGCATCATTAAGTCAGGATCCCTGGGTTCCCCTAACCTCTCTTGGTTTGGCTTGTGACTGGAGCAAATCTTCCCCTTGATTATTGAGAGTATCAAAGAACCTTGATACTCTCATCCCAGGCTGTCTGAGTAGGAATGAGAAGTGAGTGGGCTGGCTCACAGGAGACAGAGGAAGGAGGAGCCCAGCTCTTCCTCCAGACTCAGCTTCACCATAAGGTTGTGGCCTCTGTTCCCTTTAACAAAGCATATTTTGGGTCGGAAGGCAAGTGAAGCTTTGGGACACTTTTGTGCTGAAAGTATCTTCCTCTGAAATGATGGGATTGTGGCGGTAAGAGAAAGAAGGGAGAGCAGAATGGAAAATTTTCCGAACCAAGTCTTCACAGCTTGGCTCTCAGCCCCTGAACGCCTGCCACCCCCACCAGCTCTGGCCAGTTCATCCCTCAGAAAGCAGCTTCTGAACGGAACAAAGAGGCCCTTAAGTGTTTTCCTCCCCAGCTGCAGCTTCAGCCAAATGTCAAACTGTTTACATCCCAAGGGACCAGTTCCCTTGGGTGTTGACAGGCCCAGCCTGTGGGGGCAGGCCCCATCCTGGTGTTGGTGGCAACAGCAGTGCCTGGGGTGTACTCACTGCACAGGAAGCAGGATTTATGGAAGCTATTGCCTTCGCACTGAACCTCTTCAGCAAAGTAAACTGTCTTCTGGCACACCCCACATTTCTTGCCTCCTCCCCAGTTCGGCATTCTGAAATGGGACACAGAAAGGAATTAATTTGACAGGGAGATGAAAACATTTCGGATTGCCCACAACAGAAAAGCAACAGGCAGAGACTATGCAGAGAAAAACAAGGGCAGAACTCCCATGGGGGCCACCAGTCCCGGTAGAACACTTCCACTTCTTCTCAATGCCATTCTCACACTGTTACTTGGGGTGTCATTCCCCCAATCTAGCCAATAGATATTTACTAAGCAACTGCTATATTTTCAGCCCTTTGCTCGGCACTCTAAAGGATATAAATCAGCAAAAGATACAGGCTTTATACAGGAGGCTGCAGTAGCAATTGAAATGAGCAACCTACTCAACATGGATGCATCCCACAAAAAGAACATGCAAGAAAAGAAACTGAGAGATGAGGGCTGGTAAAACCCAAGTCCACTTATGTGAAGTTCACAAATAGGCAAAACTCATATTGTCATGGGATGAACCTACAAGTGAAAAAATTATAACAGAAAACCAGGGAATGATTATCACACACCATTGTCTTTGAGGAGTTACCTCTAAGACAGGGAAGGGACAGTGGGGTCACCAGGGAGGCTTCCAAAGCACTGACTGACGATGTCTCTTTCTTAACTTGGGTAGTTGTCACATGGGGACCTACTTTATAATAATTATTCTTTGAACTGCACACATACGTTTATATTCTCTTATGTGTGTAAAATACAGTTTACCAAAAACTTTTTTTAAAAAAGAAAAAGCAGGAGGCAGGCACACAGGGCACAGTTCTCAAACTTTAGAGCACATTAGACTAAGGTTGAGGGCTTTGCAAAATCAGATTTAGCAGCACCACCCCAAACCTAATGAATCATAACCTCTGAGAATAAGGTACAGGAATCTGAATTTTCAATAAGTACCCCAGGCAAGTCCAAAAGTGGCCTGGACTAACTTTAATATACTCTAGGTATTGGTTCAGAATTGGGGTCCGGAAGCTAGACAGGTTTGGCCCAATCCTGATCCTGCTACTCACTGGCTGTGTGGCAATGGGCAAACCTTGATTTCTGCATCTGTTAAATGGGGATAAAAAACAGAAGCTACTCACAAATCCCCCAACCCTTTTGAAACTGAAGCACTCCTTCCCTCAGCTACTGGGACTATAGGTAGTTGACTGCTGTCTGCGGAGTTCTTCTCTGGAAATTGCCCCTGGCTAAAGAGAGTTGTTCCATTCAAGGTTCATGTTTGTGGGGCAGCAGATATGCAAAGACTGGCCATTGCCTCAATTCAGACATCTTTGAGGGGCTTTCCCAACTTCAGAGTTTCCTCAAGGGATCAACTGAGACATTTGTCGGGACTTCGATAGAGTTCAACTTCTTGTTCTATCCTGCTTCATCCTTCCACTCTTACTGGTCCTCATCTAGACAGCACTGCCCAATAAATCCACTTCCTGCTTATATATTTCTATCACAGAGTCTGCTTCCCAGGAAACCTACACTAATATTTTGCATGGAAAATATATTTTATTATCCTTGTGCTTGGACATAAAAATTAATTCATGTAATAAAATTTGTCATTTGTTTCAAAAAAAACCATAAGCTACTTCATAGAATATTTCTGGCAATTAAATGATGTATAGTATGTCAAACGTGTGGCACAGTGCTTGGCACATAGTAAGTGTTCGATAATTATTATCAACATAGAAGTCCAAGGCTGTGAGACAGGTGCTACCTCAGGTCAGTGCCTGATTCTCCCTAGAGCAGCAAAGAAGGTAAATGCTGCAGGAATTTGGAGAACAGATGGGGCCAGCTTCTCTCCGTCCTCATCAATCACTCACTCGACAGACATATGACTAGAGGAAGATGACAGAAGTTTGTTGTTTTTTTGTTTTTTTGAGACAGAGTCTGAATCAGTTGCCCTAGGGTTGAATACTATGGCATCCTAGCTCACAGCAACCTCAAACTCTTGGGCTCAAGTGGTCCCCTTGCCTTACCCTCCCAAGTAGCTGTGACTACAGACACTAGTCATGATACCTGGCTAGTTTTTCCATTTTTTAGTAGAGATGGGGGGGTCTCACTCTTTCTCAGGCTGGTTTTGAACTCCTGGAGCTCAGGTAATCCACCTGTCTCAGCTTCCCAGAGTACTGGGATTATAGGCATGAGCCACCACACCTGGCCCATGACAGAAGCTCTTGAAGGGGACGGAGGTAGAGCGATACTATACAAGGTTCTATCAACTGTGGGTACAAGCTGGGTGCCGAGGCAGCCCAAGTCATGGTAAGCAAAGGAAGACACAGGGTGCTAGGGGACAGATGGGCTGGGATTCAGAGGGATTTATTACCTCAAGGCGCAAAGGAACCCCCCAGCAGACTACTCAGGAACCTGTATCATTTGTCATGGAAATATTGAAAAGGGGACATGGCAATCAGAGCCCCAGCCTCCCGGTAACAGGGCTTGTGCCAGCAGCTAGAGAGCCAGTATCAAGAACAGCAGGAAAAAAATAAATGAATACAATATAAAGAAACATAAAATAAAAAAGGGAAAAAAGAAAAAATGCTGGCTTGGCACCTGTACTCAGTGGTTAGGGCGCCGGCCACATACACCAGGTCTGGCAGGTTCAAACCTGGCCTGGGCCTGCTAAACAAGAATGACAACAATAACAAAAAAAAAAAAGCCAGGCATCGTGGCAGCCACCTGTAGTCCCAGCTACTTGGGAGGCTGAGGCAAGAGAATTGTGTAAGCCCAAGAATTTGAGGTTGCTGTGAGCTGGGCTGCTGTGACACCATAGCACTGTACCAAGGGTGACATAGTGAGACTCTGTCTCAAAAAAAAAAAAACACAAACAAGGCTTGGCGCCTGTGGCTCAATCGGCTAAGGCGCCAGCCACTACACCTAAGGTGGCGGGTTCAAATCCCCAGCCTGGGCCGCCAAACAATGATGGCTGCAACCAAAAAATGGCCAGGCGTTGTGGCGGGCACCTGTGGTCCCAGCTACTTGGGAGGCAGAGGCAGGAGACCCGCTTGAGCCCAGGAGTTGGAGGTTGCTATGAGCTGTGATGCCATGGCACTCTACCCAGGGGGATAGCTTGAGGCTCTGTCTCAAAAAAAAAAAAAACAAAAAACACACAAACAAATGCTGTCTTGGTGGCAGGCACTTGTAGACCCAGCTACTCTTGAGCCCAGGAGTCTGAGACCAGCTCGGGCAACATAGTAAGACCTCACCCACTTCCAAAAAAAATAATAAAATTTTTTTAAGAAAGTAAAAAAATGGCTCAGCGCCTATAGTTCAGTGGCTAGGGCACCAGCCACATACACAGGAGCTGGTAGGTTTGGACCCAGCCTGGGCCTGCCAAACGACAATGACAACTGCAACCAAAAAATAGCCAGGCATTATGGTGGGCACCCGTAGTCCCAGCTACTTGGGAGGCTGAGGCAAGAGACTTGCTTAAGCCCA
The DNA here is from genome assembly GCA_963574575.1 of Galagoides demidoff. Lineage (NCBI taxonomy): Eukaryota > Metazoa > Chordata > Mammalia > Primates > Galagidae > Galagoides > Galagoides demidoff. The sequence continues at coordinate 4,930 of CAUYQV010068452.1, read as the reverse complement.
AGAGTTTGAGGTTGCTGTGAGCTATGATACCTTGGCACTCTACCAAGGGTGACACAGTGAGACTCTGTTTCAAAAAAAAAAAAAAAGAAAGAAAGGAAGAAAATAAAAAGGTCCAAGGTTAGAGAGGGAGAGATGGTCTCTGCTGCTGGAGGCATAGACTTCAACTCATGATGGCCCAGGTTGTGTTTGCCATCATGTTCCCATGCCTTGCATGGCCTTTGGCATACGGATGTTCATATGGATGGTCAGTGAGTAGTCGAGGAATGAACAGGGATGCCCTGATACTGAAAACCACAGTTGGGACCACATCCTCTGCATAGGTATATCTCTGCAAAGCCTGGAACCTAGTGGAGATGCTTGGTAAACATATGCAGGCTGATAAGTGGGGCTCAGGGTGAGGAAGTGGCATTGGTGATGCTGGCTCACTACCAGTTACCGGTGCTGGAGTATCACCCAGAAGATGGGAGTCTTCAGCAAGGTTTTGTTGGAGTAGAGAAAGATGCATTTTCATTCCCATATCCTAAAAGTTGGCATTCCCCCTGGTCCCATTCCTGCATTCCCACCCTACCTCCATGCCAAGAACTCCCTACATCTCTGGCCCTGACCTCTCCTCTGAGCCCAGGCTCACCTCTCCACCAGGAGGGTGCATGCATCGGTACCTCAATTTTTACATGAGTGATCTTAACTCATTATCTCTTTTTCAAACTCGTCCTTCTTCCTGACTGCTCCATTTTTGCTTGTGGCACCACATCTCTATCACTAAAGAATCTTATCTCAAATCCTAGAATGTGACGAGCTCATCCCCTTCTTTAGATGTATCCCACTCTATGCTCCCCTGCACCTGCCCAGTCCCAGAACTGTGTGCTGAGTAGAGGGGAGCAACGGGCTCTGAGGTCACTGTCACAGGAGGGAAAGGCTTTCCTGTCATGAAGCTGATAGCTGGGAAAACAGAGCACAGAGAAAAAAGAAAGTGAGTCTGCAATGATATCATGAAGCCACCAAATTAAGCCAAACCTAAAGTTTGACCTATCTCTGATTTCTCCAATTAAACAAAGTAACACCTTCACTTCATTAAGCCAGTTACCTTACAACTGAACACATCCTCAGAGAGACAGCCCTGACAACTAGGCTGCTTCTGGAACCTCCTTCCTAACCCACTGTCCGCACAGCTGCCAGATCTTTCTCAGCGATTATTCTCTTGCTCAGGGGAGTCAGTGACCCCTCACCCTGGCATTCCAGGTTCTCCACAGTGCAGTCTCCACTTATTTCCAGCTCTGTGTCTGTCATTCCATCTCACGAGCAACAGGGTTGGAGATTTAATAGTTGTGTTCAGCCCGTAGAGTCCCCGCACTGGGCCTGGCACACAGGAAGGACCTGGGCAACACCAGTGTGTAGAGCTGGGGGAGGCTGTGCCAAGGCGCAAGACTGAGGCTCGACTCTGCTATCCCCTCCCAGGTGGATCCAGATGGACCACCACCCACAGCATAAGCCCAGTTTTTCTCTTTCCAGATTCAGGACCAGCCACAGCTCCTCAGGTCCATACACATCGCTGACACACCAGCTAGGTGGGATTTCTCTAACCACACACGTCCTTTCTCTGTCTTGCTCAGGTCCTGGGGCCAGTCCCCTTCCCAGCATCTGATGTTCCTCTGTTCTTTCAGCTCCTTTCTGCCTTGAGGACCCCAGGGACAAGCTGCCCTGGTCAAGTAAGGACTCAGGGTTGCAAAAACCATACAATGTGAATGACAAGTCAACAAGATCAGCAGTGGAGGTCACCATCCATCCAACCCTCAGCCACTCCCCCTTCTTCCTTTCTACAGAACACTGATTTTATTCAGGCAGCCAAGTGACCCAGGAGAGGTGCCTCATCTCCAGACTAGGAGTCACCTAAGCCATCCATGGTGATTTCATGTCTCTGCCAGTGGCTGGTTCAGGAATAGGCCGAGACCATTTCTGGACTGTCAGATGGGAGAGAAGCTCTGCTTAGGAAGCTTCCAGGCATGGGGGCTCACGCCTGTAATCCTAGCACTCTGGGAGTCTGAGGAGGGTGGATAGCTTAAGCTCATGGGTTTGAAACCAGCCTAAGCAAAAAGTAAGACCCTGTCTCTACTAAAAATAGAAAAACTGAGGCAAGAGGATTGCTTGAGCCCAAGAGTTGGAGGTTGCTGTGAGCTATGACGCCACATCACTTTACCCAGGGCAACAGCTTGAGATTCTGTCTCAAAAAAAAAAAAAAAAGTTACTAGAGGGACTTTATCTAACAAATGCAATCAGTGTAACCTAATTCTCTGTACCCTCAGTGAATTTCAAATAATAAAAAAAGAAAAGAAAAATGGGTTCTTTTGGAAACACACAGGTGGAGCTCTTCTCCTTCTAATAAGATGACTCAATGGGTCCAGTGAAACTCCTATAGCTGTAGTCCCCAACCCCCAGGCCACAGACCAGGACCAGTTCTGGTTCATGGTCTGCTAAGAACTGGGTTGCACAGTAGGAAGTGAGTGGTGGGCAAGTGAGCAAAGCTTCGTCTGAATCTACAGCTCTCTCCACAGTTGGCATCCCCTGAGCTCCCCATCCTGTCTCATCAGTGGCAGCATCAGATTCTCATAGGAGTGAGAACTCTACCATAAACTGCACTAGTGCATGCAAGGCATCTAGGCTGTGCACCCCATATAAGAATCTAATGCCCCTTCCCTAGTCCATGGAAAAATTCTCTTCCATTAAGCCAGTCCTTGGTGCCAAAAACAAAACAAAACAAAACTGGGGATCACTGTCCTATAAGCCAAGGCTCCCAGACTGAATGCCTGCCATGCGTCAGACAGTTTATATCATCCCATTTCATCCTCAACATCTGAAGGTGAAGACTATATGGCACTTTACAGTAAGAAAAAGAAGGCAGCTCGGCGCCTATGGCTCAAACAGCTAAGGCACCAGCCATATACACCTGAGCTGGCTTGTTTGAATCCAGCCCGGACCCGCTAAACAACAATGACGGCTGCAACCAAAAAATAGCCCAGCATTGTGGCAGGCACCTGTAGGCCCAGCTACTTGGGAGGCAGAGGCAGGAGAATCACTTGAGTCCAGGAGTTGGAGGTTGTTGTGAGCTGTGATACCACAGCACTCTACCCAGAGCGATAGCTTGACTGTTTCAAAAAAAAAGAAAGAAAGAAAAAGAAGGCTCAGAGACGTTAGGCAATTTGCTTGTAGACGCACAGCTGGAAGAGGTAGAACTGAGATTTCTGAGTCTTCTGTGGCCCTCACACACCATGTCGTGGCCCTAGCATGGTGAAGAGTGACTGCACCTAGTAGGTATATAGCACATCAATGCTGGCCCTCTTCCTTTACTTTCTCCTCTACTTCCAACCCCAGGAACCAGCAGGAGAGATACTCAACCCCCTAGGAATACCCCTAAGGTTGGAAAGTTCCCCCAACCACGTGGTTGGGAGCCAGCTCCAAGCAGTGTTTTGTTCTCAGACACAAAGGCCCTTTTCCCTCTGGGGGAGACCCATAGCTCCTTACAGGCCTCCCCTTGTTTTCCCTGGCTCAATATCAGGGGCCCATATCCAGCAGGCCCCAGGGAATCAGGAACATGAGTGAAACCCAAGAACCTGCCAGTAAGGAAAATGTCCTCAAGACCTCTCTGCCGGGCTGCTCCTTTGAGCCTAGCCATTTGGTTGGGGGGTCTCCAACCAGTAAGGGGGGGACAGAACTCTAGTGCCTTGTACTGATTAGCAAAGACTGTGTCCATGGCCAGGAAGAGCTCCAGGCAGTCACTGTGGATGGGCTCCCTGTGTCCCTCTGTGCACAAAGGGAGCCCTCCAGGGAACTCTGCCTGTGGGAGAGACTCTCAGCTAGAGGGAGCACAGGCCACCTCCTTCCCTGCAAGAGGCGGGCCTGCCCAGCCCCCTCCTTTCTGTCCAGCCCATTCTTTCCAAGAGCCAACCTCTGGCTGTAGGGAGGTTGAATTGCCTTAAAAGGAAACCTGTTTTTCAGTTTGGCTCGGGCTCTATTGCCTCCCCAGGTCCAGGGGACAGAGACCCTGCAAGAGGCTGGGACAAGAGAAGTTCCCTATGTTAAGAGTTCAGGCTGGGCAGTTCAGTTGTTAGGACTGAACCTTCCTAATGCCATGGCCCTTGAACACAGTTTCTATGGGTCGCGACCCACAGGTTGAGAACCGCTGGGTTAGGAGATGGGAGCTGGGGTTAATTAGATCTGGATTCATCCCTTCCTAGCTTAGTGATCTCAGGCAAGTAACTTTTCCTCTCTGAGCTCCAATTAGCTTGTCTCTTAAATGGACTGCACATGGACCCCTACAATCATATTCTGAGGATTAAAAGGGAATACATGAAAATGATGACTCAGGGCTGGCACACTGTAAATGCTCATCCTTCTGATTACCACTCACAGGACTGGCCTAGCCAAGCCTTGACAACACATTGCCAGATGAGGGGCAAATGTCTACTTTCCTTCCCAACTAGCCCACATCTGGAAGGAACAGACTTGAGAAGGCACATGCCAAATAAGGACCAGGAATTCCAGCCCAGCTAATAAGTCTGGGACAAGTTACTTGCCCTTCTTTGGACCTTAGTTCCCTCTGGCTACATGAGACCACAGGCAGGGACCTCTGTCTTCATCTCAAGCTTTCTGATATTGCTCTGAGCAATCAAGAATCATTACTATCAGGAGACGCCTATGGCTCAGTGAGTAGGGCGCCGGCCCCATATACCGAGGGTGGCGGGTTCAAACCCAGCCCCAGCCAAACTGCAACAAAAAATAGCCAGGCGTTGTGGCAGGCGCCTGTAGTCCCAGCTACTTGGGAGGCTGAGGCAGAAGAATCGCCTAAGCCCAGGAGTTGGAGGTTGTTGGAGCGACCCCACTGCACTCTACTGAGGGCGAAAAAGTGAAACTCTGTCTCTACAAAAAAAATATATAT
>CAUYQV010068448.1:0-53353 GCA_963574575.1 Galagoides demidoff | reverse complement strand
TGAGTGGGGAAAAGATTCCCTATTTCACAAATGGTGCTGGGCAAACTGGCTGGCAACCTGTAGAAGACTGAATCTGCACCCACACCTTTCACCATTAACTAAGTTAGACTCTCACTAGATTAAAGACTTAAACTTAAGACATGAAACCATAAGAATACTAGATGAAAATGTAGGGAAAACACTTGAAGAAATTGGCCTGGGTGAACATTTTATGAGGAGGACACCCTGGGCAATTGAAGCAACATCAGAAATACACTATTGGGACCTGATCAAACTAAAGAGCTTCTGCTCAGCCAAGAACACACTAAGTAAGAAAGCAGACAGCCCTCAGAAAGGGAGAAGATTTTCGCAGGCTATGTCTCCGACAAAGGTTTAATAATCAGAATCCATAGAAAACTTAAATGAATTAGTAAGAAGAAAACGAGTGATCCCATCTCAGGGTGGGCAAGATACTTGAAGAGAAATTTCTTTAAAGAAGATCAGTGTATGGCCTACAGATATATGAAAAAATGCTCACAATCCTTAATCATCAGAGAAATGGAAATCAAAACTACTTTGAGATATCATCTAACTCCAGTGAGATTAGCCTATATCACAAAATCCCAAAACCAGAGATGCTGGCGTGGATGTGGAGAAAAGGGAACACTCCTACACTGCTGGTGGGAATGTAAACTAACATGTTCCTTTTGAAAAGACATATGGAGAACTCTTAGGGACCTAAAAATAGACCTGCCATTTGACCCTGAAATTCCTTTATTAGGTATATTCCCAGATGACCAAAAATCACATTACAACAAAGACATTTGTATCAGAATGTTTATTGCAGCCCAATTCATAATTGCCAGGTCATGGAAGAAGCCCAAGTGCCCATTGATCCAGGAATGGATCAACAAACTGTGGTATATGTACACCATGGAATACTATGTAGCCATTAAGGAGGATGGAGACTTTACGTCCTTCATGCTCACAATGATGGAGCTGGAGAATGTTCTTCTCAGCAAAGTATCACAAGAATGGAGGAAAAAGTATCCAATGTACACACCCCTATTATGAAACTAATTTATACCTTTTATATGAAAGCTATAATCTAGTAGCCTAAGAATATGGGGATGGGGGAGGGAAAAGTGAGGGGGGAATGGGTGGAGAGAGGGGGATTGGAGGGATCACTTCTGAGGTTTATCTTACAGGGGTACAAGTGAATCTTTCTAAGAGTAGAATGTGAGCGTTTTAAAACAATAACTGAGAAAATGACATGAAGGCTGTGTTGACCAGTTTGCTGGAAGTATTTTGGATTACATGTGAAAACCTCACACTGTACCCCAGAAGTGCATTAATGTACATAGTTACCATTCAAAAAGAAAAAGAAAAAAGAAGCTTAGCAAAGGAATCCTAGATTTAAATTTAAATATTTAACTTCTGGACTTATCAAATATCTACAGAACATTTCATTCTGACAAAACTGAATACACATTTTTCTCATCAGTCCATAGAACATACTCCCAAATCAATCACATCTTAGGCCACAAATTTAACTGCAGCAAATTTAAAGGAATAGAAATTATTCCATGCATCTTCTCGGAGCATCTTGGAATGAAAGTTGAACTCAGCAACAACAGGAATCTGCAGACTCGTACAAAAACATGAAAGCTAAATGACCTTATCCTGAATGATAAATGGGTCAGAGACGAGATCAAGAAGGAAATTACCACAATTTTTTTTTTTATTGAATGGTAACTATGTACATTAATGCACTTCTGGGTTACAGTGTGGGGTTTTCACATGCAATCCGAAATACTTCCATCAAACTGATCAACACAGCCTTCATGTCATTTTCTCAGTTATTGTTTTAAAACGTTCTGGTTCTACTCTTAAGAGAGTTTCACTTGTACCCCTGTAAGATAAACCTCAAAAATGGTCCCTCCAATCCACCTCCCTCCACCCATTACCCCCTCACTTCTCCCTCCCCCATCCCCATATTCTTAGGCTACTAGATTATAGCTTTCATATAGAAGGTATAAATTAATTTCATAATAGGGGTGTGTACATTGGATACTTTTTCCTCCATTCCTGCGATACTTTGCTCAGAAGAACATTCTCCAGCTCCATCCGTGTGCACATGAAGGACATAAAGTCTCCATCCTTCTTAATGGCTATGTAGTATTCCATGGTGTACATATACCACAGTTTGTTGATCCATTCATGGATCGATGATGGAATTAAAAGCTTCTGACAGCTAAGGATCCCTTTCCTAAATGGATGGTGGTGGTGTTTCTGCATAGGCTGAGCATGGTGGGTAAGTAACTTAGGGAACTATTAAATTTAGAGGATCAGGAGGATCATAGTTATTTTACTAGAAGTTATGTTGGAATTCCTGATTCTCAGAGGTATCACTGGACCATCAAAGGATTTTGTCAATAGATGCTGGTGTCTCTGCCTACTTTGGAACCCACCTTTGCCTAGGTGGGGGTAATAACAATTAATGATAATAATTATGATCAACTTTCCCTCTGGTTTGTGCTTCTCCATGAAGTGGGATGTTCTTGCCTTATGGGCAGGAATATTTGCTTTTGCTTTATTCATCCAGCAGGCCCTTGTGTCTCACTTCACTGTTTCTGGCATTCAGCTAGATCTAGGGAGGTTTTGCATTTCTGTCCAGTTGAAAAAGACCTCCTTGGTGGGGTCAGCATATTACATTGGACTGGAAAAAGTTTGATTCTGGCCAAGATCCCACCCAGTCTGGTGAAAGATAAGGTGACCAGATTTTAACATTGGTAAAGCAGGACACCATTGATGGGGGAGTGGGTCAGGAGGGGAGGGCTATTGGCTGAGCTATTTATGGTTAGGGACCCTCTAGAGAGGGTGGGCTACTTGTTTGTTCCAGATAGTTTGGCTCCTTCTGAGCTAATTGTCCTTGCCTAGAAGCAAGGGAGGGAGCCAGTCTCCTTCTGATATGGATTCCACCTGGGTGACCTTGCCCAGGAGGGGAGTAGGGAGTTTACATTAGCCTTTGCATTTCCAGATGAAGTTACATTAACCTCTTCATTCCCAAATGGAGTTACACTAACCTTTTCAGCAGCCGTATATTCCCTTCCCATTCTCCCACTCTTCCCTAGCTTATCATGCATTCTTTCCAAAAATCAGGACTTTTTAAAAATGCCACAGAACATGGCACAAATTGTTAAAAATCAGTACTGTCCCACCAAAAGCGGGACGTCTGGTCACCTTAGTAAAAGACCAATGGAAATTATTGTGGAGTTGCTTGATAAAAAAAGTACCTTTCTTTCCTTCCTTCCTTCCTTTCCGTTTATTAAAGGAAAACCCCCCCAATTGAGAACAAGACATGAAAAGATCTAACACAAAGGAGGAAGAGACACAAGTGGCCAATAAGCATAAGAAAAAATTCTGCACCTTTAGTCCTCAGATAGATGCAAATGAAAACTAGGGTGAGACACCACTATACCCTCTAGAATTACCAGCAACCCCAAATGTTGGTGAGAATGTGGTGCCACTGAAATTCTCTTACATTGCTGGCATGAGTGTAATAAAGTACATCCACTGAACAAAAGGTTTGCCAATTTCTTAACAAGTTAAATATATACCTGGCCTATGATCTGCCAATTCCACTTCTAGGTTTTGCCCAAAAAAAGGGAAAACATAAATCCACAAAAAGCTGTGTACAAGAATGTTCATGGAAGCTTTATTAATAACAATGCCTGAGTGGGAACAGCCCAGATTTTATCAACAGGAGAACAGATAAACAAATAGAGTGTATTGATCCAACGGAATATTGTTCAACAAGAAAAGAGGTGAAATGTCGATTCCTGCAACAACACGAAAATGTTGAATGAGAATATTTCTATGAAGTTATAGAAAATATGAAACTAGCTTCCCTGAAGTGATAATAAGCTAAGATTTAAAGGACAATTAGGATAGCAACATAATGAAGGCTCATGCAGTTCAGCTGGAATTTTGAAGGCACTAATGAAGATGGTATGAGATGAGGTGAAAGGGACATGGTCAGCTATATTCAGAATATGCTGGATAAGTCAGCATCATGAGAACAGACGAGTAAAAGTGGTGATTTGACAAGTGTGGAAAGCACGTCGCTTTGTCTTGAATCACCATCTTGCCTTCCAGGTTTGTGCCTTGCACAGAATTGCTTTGATTTGTATACTAATGAAAGTAATATCAGCTGCTGTAAGAGATTTTCTCTGAAATCTCAGTGGCTTCACCTACTAGGCACTTATTTCCTGCTTATAAAAAGCCCTTTATAAGTGGGCAGTCGGCTCTGCCCTTTCCTTGGGCTTCAGGATCCTCTCTGCTCTGCTGGATAATGGAGAAAAAAAAGAGGGGACAGGGCACATTGTGCTTCTTACCCACTTTGTGTCAGAGAAAATGGACATTGCTTCTATTCACATTTATTTGTTGAATATGAGTCATGTGACTGCACATAATTGCAAGAGATGCTAAAGTATGCAGTCCTTAGATGGGCAGACACATACCTGCAATAATTCTATGTCCTGCAAGGGAAGAACCAATCTTCAATAGCTAACTAGCCATTTGTGTAACAATTAACACCTTTGGCAAACACTTCCTCTCCCGCTTTCTCATCCAACTGGAGCTCATTTCATTGTGCGTTTGCTGAGAACTTGCACCCCCAGAACAAGCCCGGCCAACTGAAACAGAAGTGCTGGGTTATCCAGCCAGACGAGCTTACCGTGGGAGCTCTGAGGTTTATAAATCACAATGCAGAGGCAGTTTATCATCTGAAAAGTGACGAGGAAGGGTTGCCAAGGCCCAGCTCATAAAACAGATGTTCTTTTGGTGGATAAGAGTAAAAGAGATGCAAGACCAGAGAGACTGGAAACCCAGAAAAGTGGCCATTCTACCTGAAAAAAAAAAATCATAATGTCTTTAAAATAATTCACTTTCTTCTCTTTTCTAAACCCTGCTCTCAAGGGGAAAATAATTTTTTTTTCTGTTTAATTATTTTCACTTTAAATTGGGATAACAGCTTTTTCCCTGTGTTTCCACACCCTGGAAGTGTGGGCATTAATTTTTTTCCAGCACATGAAGAATACAATATATATTGATGACTGCAGGTAAGGTATGTTCCATGATAAACACTGCGCTGCGGTCTTTGTCATTAAACCCTACTCAGAATAAATATGCCTCCTTTCAGCTGCAGCCATTCACTCTTGTTAGGTAGCCACTGGATTGCATGAAATATTAAATGACAAGGGTTAATTCTGTTCTTAGCAAAGAGCTCCTGTCTGATTTTCCATAAGGTTGCACAACAGGTCAATGTTTCTAGCTTAAAATAATAGCCTGTGCTGGCCTTCACCAGGAAGGTTTTATACCATGGCTATGTTGATGAATCTTGATTTTGCAGTGGAAAAACAAAACTAAGCTGATTCCTGCTGCTACTGAGGAATTGGGGCAGGGTTTTCCTGGGCTGTGCTACAATTATCTTCAGAATGTGCCTGTAGTAACTGATACTTTGTAATTTTCTGCTAGTTCCTGTGACTAATGGAAATTTCTGGGGTCTCTGTACTTTGGACCTTGGTCTCTCACTGTTAATTCTCCCTGTTTTTCTTATCCAGGGGTTGTTTGTGTGAAAAGTGAAGGGATTGTTGCTCTAAATTATATTGGTGCTTTATTAATGTGTAAAACAACCATACTCAAGCTATATTTGCTTATTATAATGCATTATGCAATGCATTAGTAATGAATGGAAGCATTTTACTTAAAGATCTGCTTATAAATCAGTTGAACATATGAAAAAAGAGTCATTGTTTATTTATGAGGTCTGGGAAAGAAATTATAGAGAGTAGACCTTACAGATTCTCTTATTCTAAAAACATTATGAAACATTGATTACATGTTTGCCATTAAGTTTATGCTCCTATTGCTGTTATGTTCCTGATATATTATTAATCTTTCTTAAGCATTAAATCTCTGAAATCTGCTTTAGACATAGGACTGGGAAGCTTTGGACCTAGGCAGTAAAGTTTGCTTGGGCAGAGTTGAGTGCTCTTTCTCTTCCTGTGTTGAAGGCACATAGTAAGAGTCTTCACAATGCCTTGTCATTACAGGAGTGTTTTATCACTGTCCAGAGTCCACTGAAGATCTGCTCCCCAGTAAATGTAAATTAACACACATTCATTGAGTATTTAGTCTTAGAACTGATGATGAACCCAAGGTGCTATTTGAAAACATGAAACAGAAAGGCATTATGGGAGCAGGACAAGAGGGAGCAAGATACCAGCAGAGATCAAAGCCCAGAGGCTGAGAGCCTGGTTTCTCCCTCCCTCACAACTCTGGCACTCAACAAGTTCATGAGCTGCTGGAGAGCCTTTCTATCCTTGTGAGCGCAAAAGATGCTGCTGCTAGTGAAATGGGAACGTCTTGAGGACAAAGCACGAGGATTTCAGCCCCTCTGGGATGCTTCCCATCACCACTCACCCAAGCCAAGTCAGCAGGTGACATGTTGCTTCTCCACTTATCGTCACCTTCAGGAGGGCTTTGGCCCTCAGTTTTCATCTTGCTTGTTTCCACACAAACATTTCCAACTACAGACCAGACTGCAGGAGCTGCAGGGGGCTGGTGAGTTTCAGGGGATCTGTGTGACCTCATGTCTGGACATTCCAAGCAGGTTGTCTTTTGGAGAGAGGGAGAGAAATGACCAGAGTGTTGGCTTTCATTCATTCAGACTGTTTTCCTTCCTTCTCTGTCATTGCATCTACTATACTGGGGTTTCCACAGAGAGTGGGGCTCAAATCTTTCTATTTGAAAACCTGCAGCAGACTAAGGGGTGCTCAGACTGTGAGCTCCCTGCTCATTGGCCCTCCCTGGCACTGCTTTCCTGGTTGCTCCATCACAGCAGGGCACACCCTGAGGCAGAGGGACATTAAGCCTGCTTAAGCACCCTATAGGCAATTTGGAACCAGCATGCTTCTTCCTACAGTTAGGGATTGATCTTTGAGGTCTTGGGGAAAGGTTCAGGTTTCAATCATGTTGCTTGTGGGCATGGAGGGGAAATTTGTGAACTAATCTCAGGAGGCAAGAGAATGCAGAGAACTGAAAAAAGAGTGCAGTGTGGGTCCCAGCCACAATGTACTCACAGAGCACATCCCACCCCCCACGTCTCAGCCCTGAGTGGGGTTCTAAACAGATAAACTCCTAGGTCACAGTGCCATTGTAGGGGAGCTCAGCTAATATGAACTCCTCCCTGCTGGCAGATGCTAAAGGGAGAGTATAGAGCAGATGAGGGGGGAGATGAGTAAAACCCCTCCTGATAGCCCAATTATGACTCTCAGATGGTCCCATCTCCATAAGCAGACTTTCTGGATTGATGGGGCCACTTTAGTCCCTCCTTGGAAGCTTTCCCCAGAAGCCATTGATCCCTGTTGAGACAGCTACTTCACTGACTTTTATGGAGACTAAGGGCAGACTCACCCAACCCAGGCCCACTCAATCTCACTACCCCACCTGCATCTGCTGTGGTGGAGAATAAGGACTCACTCAAAGTTCCAGGGCCCCATCCACTACTTGGGGCAATTAAGTGCTTCTCCTTAGGCAATAGAGCTGGTCACATGTCCCAAAAACAAAACTGTAGCTTGTTCCTAAAGGTGAGCACCACCTATTAACAGGGAGGCCTATTTATACAGCCCTTTACAGCATTTATTGACTCAGTCACACAGGGCATGGTTGATTCTTACCCACAAGTACTATCAGCTGTCTCAGAGATAATACTAGGTGTGTTAATACAGTTCACACTATTAAGACAACAGGGCTGGGGAAACATAAAGGATTTCATTGACCTTCATCCTCTCTGAGAGAGATATAGGGAATCTACCAAGACACATTGCTCACCACTGCTATAGGCTATAAACAACTAGCAATTGGGAAAACCACACTAAGGATATCTATAACCAAGGCATCCATCCAAAATCTAGACTACCATCAAAACACCCAAAAACAAAACCAAAGGCTCTTACTATGCTACTAGTACACACTTAGAAGTGAGCAAGAGAAAAACCCTATCTAAACAATAGAAAATCTAAATATAAGAAGTGACAGCCACTCCACATGAGAAGGAATAAGTGAAAAAACTCCACAAGTATAAAAAGTCAGAGTGAAAGCACATGATACTGCTAAAAAGGGAACACCAGTTCTCTAGGAATGGATACCAGCAAAATGAAAATACTGAAATGAAAGCTAAAGGATTATAAATATACGGATTATAAAGAAGCTCAATGATTTCCAAGAGAAAATGGAAAACAAACACAAAGCAACCAGAATAACAATTTGGAAAATGATGAAAAATTCACTAAAGAGATAGAAATATTAAAAAAAACAACAACAAATAGAACTTCTGGAAATGAAAAATTCATTTGAGGAAATATAAACCCAGTGGAAATGTTTAAGACTAGAGTAGACAAGACAGAAGAAAGAATCTCAGAGCTTGAAGACAATTCTTTTGAATTAACTCTGTTAGTAAAAAAAAAAATAAAGAATACAGAATTAAGAGGAAGGAACAATGACTATAGGAAATATGATATTATGTAAAATGGCCAAATATAACAATAATAGACATCCCTGAGAGTGAAGAAGAAAATATACGAGGGCTAGAAAATCCATTTTAGAGGATAATTGAGGAAAACTTCCCTTCTCTGGATAGAGATTTAGATTCAGGTATAAGAAGCTCAAGAAACAACTGACAGCTTCATCACAAAGAAGCGACCACAAGACACACAGTCATCAGATTGGACAAGGTCCACATGAAGGAGGAACTCCTGCAAGATGCTGTGAAAACATCAAGTAACTTACAAAGGAAAACTCAGGAGGCGAACTGCAGACCTCTTAACTGAGACCTTACAAGAAAGAGGTGATTGTCGCCCCCCTTTCAGTGTTCTTAAACAAAACCATTGCCAGCCTAGAATTTTGTATCCTGTGAAAGTAAGTTTCATATAAAAAGGAGAAAAACTTTTCCAGACAAGCAAACACTGAGGGAATTTGTCAAGACCAGATTTGCCCTTCAGGAAATACTCAGAACTATATTATACATGGATCAGCATCATAGACACCCACTAGTGTGAAACCACACAAAAGCAAAAGCTCAGAGTTTATATAAAACAATAGCACAAGAGATAAAGCAAAGCAATGAGTTACTACCCCAAAATGGTGAGCAGAGTAGCCTCCCACATATCAGTTCTATCAATCAATGTTAACTGTCTGAATGTTCCACTTAGGAGACACAGGCAAAGGCCCTAATTAAGAGACATAGGCTGGCTGTATGGATAAACAGATACAACTTAAGTACCTGATGTCTCCAAGAAGCACATTTAACCCAAAAGGACTCATATAGAGTCAAGGTAAAGGGATGGAAAAAAATGTTTCATGCATATGGAAACCAAAAGAAAGCAGATGTAGCAGTTCTCATATCAGATAAAATTGAATTTAAGTCAACAATAATAAACAAAGACAAAAATGATCATTATATAATGGTAAAGGGAACAATTAAACAAGAAGCATATAATGCTAAATACTTATACACCTAACATAGGAGCACCCAGATTCATAAAGCAAACCATACTATATCTAAGCAAAGGAATAAACAACAGCACTATAATTCCTGGAGTTTGCGATATAACACTGACAGAGCTAAACAGATCATCCAAACAGAAAACAGATAAACACTGACTTACATCAGATTCTAAAGCAAGTGAACCTAACAGAAGATTTTACCCAAACCCTACTGAATAGACATTCTTCTCATCAGCACATAAAACATTCTCCAGGACTGATAGCTTTTTAGGCCACAAATCATCTCTCAACAAACTAAAAAAATATAGAAATCATACCATGTATCTTCTCACATCACTGCAAAGTAAAACTAGAAATGAATTCCAAGAGAAACACTCAATTCTATACAAATTTATAGAAATTAATCAACCTGTTGCTGAACAGCTATTAGGTCAATAACGAAATTAAGGTGTAAATAAAAAAGATAACTCAAACTGTATGACAAAGGGGACACAAGCTATACACATCTATGGGATTCAGTGAAAGCAGTCTAGGGGAGAAATTCGTAGGCTTGAAGACAGAGACATCACAAGCTAACAATCTAATGGCATGTTTCAAGGAACTAGAAAGGGAGGAGCAAACCAAGCCCAAAGCCAGCAGAAGAAAGGAAATAGCTAAAGTCAGAGTAGAACTAAAGAAATGGAAATGAAAATGGGAAACAAAAAATGCAAAAAAGGATCAAAGAACCAACAAATTGGCTCTTTGAGAAGATAAACAAAATTTATAGAGGTCTTGCTAGAATAACCAGGAATATAAGACAAAAGACCCAAATTAGCTCAATCAGAAATGTAAAAAGAGATACTACAACTGATACTCTAGAAATGCGAAATATCATCTGTGAATATTATGAAAATCTCTGTACACATAAACTTAAAATGTAGAGGAAATGAACAAATTTCTGGCAACCCACAACCTGTCAAGAGTCAGTCAGGAAGAAATAGACCTTTTCAGACCAAAAACAAGCAGTGAGATGGAAGCAGCAATAAAAAAAGCTTCCAACAATAAAATCCCCAGCCCAGATGGATTTGTAGCCAAATTTTACCAGACCACAAAGAAGATCTGGTACCCATAATGCAGAAATTATTCCAAAACATTGAGGAGAGAATCCTCCCCAATGCATTCAATGAAGCCAGTATCAACTTAGATACCAAATCCAGGAAAAGATACAATAAAAAAAGAAAACTACAGAAAAATATCCCTTATAAATATAGATGCAAAAATCCTCAATAAAATACTAACAAACCAAATTCAACAGCACATCAGAAAAATAATCCACCATGACCAGGGTGGCTTCATCCCAGGGATGTAAGGACAGTTCACATCCATAAGTCAATAAACATGATTCACCACATGGACCATATATCATCTCAATAGATGCAGAAAAAGCACTTGGCAGTATCCAGCACTCTTTTATGATAAAAATCCTCAAGAAACTTGATATATGATCATATCTCAAAACTATACAAGCCCACAGCCAACATAATATTGAATGGGGATAAGTTGACGGCATCCCCACTAAGAAGGGGAGCTAGACAAAGTGCCCACTGTTACCATTTCTATTTGACAAATTAAGGACAGATTAAGGACACAAGAGAAAAAAAAAAAAGAGTATCCACATTGAGAAAGAGGAGGTTGAACTATTGCTTTTTTCTGATAATGTGATCTTGTATCTAGAAAATCCCAAAGACTCCACCAAGAGACTCCTGGAATTGATAAATAAATTCAGCAAAGTCTCATGTTACAAAATCAATATACACAAATCAGTAGTGTTCCTATATGCCAATAACAATCAAGGTGAGTTTGAAAGCAAAACCTCAATACCATTTAAAACAGCTGCCAAGAAAATATAATACCTTGGAATATAATTAACTGAGGAGTTGAAAGATCTCTATAAGGAGAACTACAGAACACTGAGGAAAGAAATCTCAGATGACAGAAACAAATGGGCAAATGTATCCTGCTCCTGAATTGGTAGAATCAATACTGTTAAAGTATCAATACCTCTCAAAGTGATTTACATATTCAGTGCAATCCCTCTCAAAATACCAGTGTCATAGATCTAGAAAAAAATAATTCAATGCTTTGTTTGGAACCCAGAAAAGAGTCCAAATAGTCAAAACAATCTTAAGCAAAATGAACAAATCTGGAGGCACCATTCACTTCAAATAGTATAGCAACCAAAACAACATGGTTCCAGCACAAGAAAGGAGACATAGACCAATGGAACAGAACAGAGAACCCAGAAATAAAACCAGTGAAGTACACCCACTGATTTCTGACAAAGCAGACAACAACATATACAGAGAGAAAGAAGCGCCACTCAATAAATGGTGCTGGAAAAATCGGACAGCCACGTGGGAAGAACGGAACAGGATCCAAACCGATAACTCACAAAATTTATTCAAGAGGGATAAAAGGCTTAAATATAAGGCATAAAACCTAAGAAAGTTATCAACCTCAGCAAAGAATTTATGAAGAAGGCCCGATGGAAACAGTCAAACTCTCAGAAGCAGAGTGTACAGTAGTGGTTGCCGGAGGCTGGTTTGGGTGAGCGTGGAATGCCGATATTAGTGGAAGGATACGAAATGTCAGTTACACAAGATGAGTCCTAGAGTTTGTACCCATAGCAATGGTAGTTAATACTGCATTGTATGCTTAAAAATTTACTAAGAGGGTAGAGTATATGTTAAGTGTCCTTGTCACACATAAAAATAATAAAGAATGTAGGAGGAGACTTTTGGGAGTGATGGCCTAGAATTCACTGTTCTCAACCTATGGGTCATGACCCCTTTGGAATGTATTAAAGGTTCACGGCACTAGAAAGGTTGAGAACCACTGGCTAGATTGTGGTTATGGATGGTTTTATGGGTGTATCCCTATCTCCCAAGTCATCAAGAAGTATTCATTAATAGATGTAGGTTCTTCTACTTCAACAATGCCTCCCTAAAGAGGCTTGAAAAATAGAGGTGCATTCCGGACAAGTGTGTGTTTTGAATGACAGAGGCCTGAAGGAACCTGTTGTGTTGGAGGAAATGGCCAGTATTCTGTTATGTCCAACAGCAGACACAGGGAAAACTGAGCTGGCGTGAGATGAGTTTAAGTATTGAGGCAGAGTGAAATTATAATGTGCTTTTCATGTAAGGACAAGAAACTTGGGTTTTATCTTACAAAGAGTAGTCCATCAGTTAAAGAATATAAAATATAAATAAACGATTGAACTCGTTTTTTATAAAGATTATTCTGGCTACAATTGGGAAGGTGATCTAGAAGAAAGGAGGAGCCAGACAGGAGCAATGAGAGTCTGAATTAAGCAGAGGGGATAATCTGGAGTGGAGCACAATTTGAAAAATACATGGGAAGTAGAATTTATGATATGGTGGCTAAGTGGACATGGCGGTGGGAAACAGGAGAGAGTCAAGGATGACTTTCATGTCCTGTTAGGTGGCACCCCCGCACAGTCTCGAGTCAAATTACACCTCGTTCCTGGTACCAATTTCTGTTAGAGTTCTTTGGTTGAAATCAAGACCATTCTTTACATGCCTGCCTCTGAACCTGCATCACTGTAAAGCCATCCATGTGGTATCTCTGGGAAGCTGCCTCACTTCTCCCGTGCCACCATGTCGTTTTTTGTTGTTGTTGCTTCAAAAGAAATTGGTCTTATACTAATTTATATTAGCATGGACATTACTGATAACACCTTAAGAGTACACAGCCACTAGAGAACAGCGTGTTCACAGGGACCTCAAAGTCTGGAGCTCAGATTCTTGGTTCAAAGATTTATTTTATTTATTTATTTATTTTTATTTTTTAATTTCAAATTAAAATTGAGGGTACAGTTTTTAAGGTTACATTGTTCTCACTTCCAAGGTGAAGTTCCCTTACCCAGGGGCTCACCCTCACACTGTTCACATTAGGTGAGATCCCGCCAAATGCCTTCCCTTCTTCCCCTCCCTCTTCCTCCGCACCCCTCCTTCTTGCTAGACTCTATTTGTGTTTTATCATTTGTATGAGTGTGTGCTTATATATTGATTTCACATTAGTGTTTGGCACATTGTCTATTGCCTTTTCTATTCTTGAGATACTTTACTGAGAAGAATGTGTTTCAACTCTAAGCTTTATAACCTTGAGAAAGTTGGGTAATATAAGCTTCCTCATGTGCAAAGTGCTCATTGCTGAGTTGTTTTGAGACTTCAAGGAGCATGTTGTATGAGTTCAGTTAGTATCCATTTTTTTTCTTCTAGGATTAAATAAATAGTACTTTTACTAGTAGAACTTCAGGCACCAGAAAGGGAAGTAGGTGCTTCATTTTCATGACCTGACCAGTGGCCCTGAGAGTTCATATTCTGTGGTGGTCTCCACTTTGCTTATATGATGGCTTCTTTGCTCTGTGCTTGATTTTCTCCTTCACTGTAACCGCTACTAAGAACAAGTGCAAATTCTTATCTTGTATGTGATGGACACATATGATGTGTTTTTACGTCACATTTTAGGTAGAAACATTCACACAGGAGGATCTCAGTGGATCGTAAGATGCAGAATAAGCTGCAGCACAGGAGGGTAGGACAAGGGTAAAATCACCCTAATGCGGGCAAGGAGCACTCAGGAAAAGAGAAAAACCAGTCCTGTGTTAACCTGAGGTGTTCTGAGTGATCATCATCGTGAGACATTGCAAGACACATGAGGAATGAGTGCTGCAGATACTGCCCAATCCCCAGGGAGAGAGAAAAATCTTTCCAACACAGAGATTCCTATTTATTTCCACATAAAGGGAGATGACACAGGTTCACTTTATGAATGTGTTTTTCTGGCCTCATATAGAGCAGTGCTTAGAATACAGATCAAGAAGTCTGAACAATATATATTCTTTATGTAATTCCAGGGCAAGGTGATCCGCCATAAATGCTCTGAAAATTGAGTGAGGAACTATAAAGGTGTTATAAACGTTGTTTTTCCTTGGATGTCCAGTGAATTCTGAAAAGCTTAACACTTGAAATTGTCATGAGAAATCCATGAGCTGGCCTCCCTCAGTTGTGGCCCCGATGGTAGCACTCATTATAATACACCTGCCCTAGGTATATTATTTTATTTTTCGTAGTGATGGGAAAGTCACAATTTAGTCTCTGATAGGCTTTTCATCTTTCTATCTGAGAGAAATCTCAGTTGGCTCCTATAGTAATCTAAGGGGTTTATTTAAATCTTTCCTAACTTATTTGGTCTCTGAAGTCAGACGAGGTGTGTGTCTCAGCTCTATCACTTACTGGCCATGTAACCTTTGCCAAATTTATTTGGGTCCCAGTTTCCCTGCCTATGAAATGGGGATAATAGCTTCTCACAGGGACGTTGTAATGATTACAAGGAAAGATGTACTTGGTGCAGTATCTGGCATGTAGAACCTACGTACTCAATAAATGTTAGTTAGCATTAATCTGACTTTATCACTAAGTTCCTAAACAAGTAACGTGGATATATATATATCCACGTTACTTGTAAAAGAGACCCAGTCTTATTTCAACCTCCATCTTAATCTTCACTCTTGGTTCCCTGTCAGGACCTGGCGATGGTCTGATTGTCTTCTTTGAGATGTATGAGGATCATATTGGACCATGACTTTGACTTCTACCTTCAGGTGTCTACCACAAAGGCATCAGGTAGATCTCAACAGTTATCTGAAAAAGTAAGATGAGCATCTCTGTAGTTTTATCCAATACTATGGCTTAATCAAAAGTATCTTCCCAGGCTCCTAGTGTCAGAATCCATTCTTTTCACCTGTCCACATCCTCCAAGGTTATTACAGAGATTATTTTGCACAAGCTTCATCACTTCTAAGAACACTCTGTGTGCACTTACTGTATGATTTTTTATTGACACCACTGTTTTTTCTTGCTTCTCTAAGTTCATTAATATCTGGAACTAAAGCATTCTGCCAAGCTGGTTGGCAGCAGCCTGTACATCACTGTTATTGTTCCTTTTTCTTTCTTGCCATAAGGCTTATCCTTAATAATAAATTTGACTTTGCCTTTTCTATCTCAGTCTTCCCTGGTACAATAATTACAAACAGCTTCAAGAAATTCCCTCTATAGTAGCTATTTATACAAAAACTAGAAGACTATTGAGTTGAAGCTGGACTTGTTCTTTTTTTAAAGTAATTTTAAAAATTACTTTATATATATGTATAAAATATATACATTCCATTTATATATAGTGTCTACAGCATGTATCTCCCTTCCTTTCAACTAAAGTCCATAATAGGGTGGCACCTGTAGCTCAGTGGGTCGGGCACTGGACACATGCACCAGGGCTGGCAGGTTCTAACCCAGCTGGGCCAGCTAAACAACAATGACGAGAACAACATCAACAACAATAGCTGGGCAAGATAATTGTTTAAGCCCAGGAGTCTGAGGTTTCTGTGAGCTGTGACCCCCTAGGCACTCTACTCAGGGAGACAGCTTGAGACTCTGTCAATAAATAAATAAATAAATAAATAAAGTCCATACAGCTGAATTGGAGAATGAGAGGCAAGAGAGGGACTTTGAAAGGAATGAGTATATAGCTGCACTTACTAATTTTAATTTATCTTTAACTCTTTATTAAGCTATCAAATGTTACTATTTAAATAGCATTTGGATTATGAGAATTCAATCTAACCCATATTTATGGAGAACTACTATGTGTAAGGCTCAATGGAAGAACACACATGAGGGTAGGAAATGAGTAAGACAGAGTCCTTGTGAGGACAGGTGTCATTAGGAACGAGGTCCACGGCTAGGGTTTATAGCACAGAAACCAGCACAGGTCGGCGCTCTTTACCTCAATGTAGTGAAGTTCTCAGAGAGCTTGCAGACTTACTCAAAGTTCTACTGGGGGCATGTTTGCTTTCGTACAGAGCTATACGTAATTTCCCCCCAGTATTTTGTTGAGGTATAATTTACATAAAATAAAATGCACAAATCTCAAATGTAAAATTTGGGTTCTTTTTATGTATCTGAATACCTGTACAAACTCAAAATAGATATAATCTATATCTTTAGATCACGATAGAGTAGGTATATGTTTTCTTTAACCTAGAATGTTGCTTTGTGTCCCTGTGCTGTGAATTTCCCTGCTCAGAAACAACTTCTAGCATCACAGATTGGTTTTGACTGTTGATCTTTACATAAATGGAATGTATACGTCCCATTTATATATAGTGTCAACAGCAAGTATTGGGGTTATTTTCCCCACTGAGCATAATGTGTTTGACATTCACCTGCTCTGTTGCTGAATCACTCGCTGACCCCTTCTGGGCTGAGTGGCACTCCTGGGCAACCCTTTTGTTTCTCCCTGTGCTTTCTGGTGGACATATAATCACTTGTAGTTTTTGTGTCCAAGTCGGTGTGTGGGCACACACACTCTTTTCTCTGGACTACGGCATGTGACTGGGCATGCACAGGTGCAGCTTTGCAAGTGTCAAACTGTTTTCCTAAGTGGCTATTCTGCTTTGCACCACCAGTTAAGAGAATCCCTGCTGCTCTTCCCCAGACTGTCTAGCGTTCTCTGACATTAGAGAGACCTGGTTAGATTTAAGAGCTGCCATGTAGGAGCTTTGTAATCTTGAGGCTCTTACTTATTTTCTATGAACCTCACTTTTCCCCATCTATAAAATGGGGATAATAACCACCTTTCACAGTGTTTATGAAGACTGGAAACTATGAATATAAGACTGCAATAGTGACACTTCACTATATGGTAGCTGTCATTATTATCAACTATATATTCTCATTTTGTTCACCAACTGTATACTTGAAGGCAATGTTTTCAAGATGAGCAGTATGAGGGTGCTTGACACTTAAGGGTTACGTATACCCAGCATTATAAAATACTGAATCACATAGTGAAAGTTTACTTCTGTTTCAATTTCCTTTAATCCTATTTATATTAAATGAAGAGCCTTAGTGGTGTTAGTCTGTATTTAACACCTTTTCAACACTTTCAAATCTCCCTTTTATTAGAGAATAGAACACAGGCTTTTAGCCTTTAGAAGGCAACAGTGTCTAGAGATAATTTACTGTTGCTTTCTCTTCATTGGTTTTTAATTTTTACTGTTACTAGCAGTGATGGCAAGTAATACTGGTGGTATTTATGATAGTGATTACATACTTTAATAAATTATTTAAATCTAGGAAAGCGAGTTGTCAGAAAGAAAAAAAGTGTTAAGAAAATGATAGTGCAGGAGGAACCCAGATGTGGCAAAAATAACGAACGTAGGTTTTTTTATGACTAAAATTTGGAAAACTTTGCCACATAGTAGAGGCTCAGCAGAGTTTTTAAACCCTGCTTTACGAATGATGGGACTAAGATGTTTGTAACTGAACATACACATACCAAGATTCCACGCTGACATTTCTCTAAGTTAATGAGCAAGTCGCCATGTTAATTTAGTGACAGAATCAGTACCAGACCTCAGCCTCCTGACTCCTATTCTTTCCAGGATGTACTATAGGAGGTAACCGAATGTCTTTTCTCTCCCCAATTGCACAACTAATATATGTTCATTGATGAAGAAAAAATATGCAGGTAAACAAAAAGGGAAAAGAATCCACCTCAAATCTCACCACTTTTGGCATTTTCTTTCCTTCAGTCATTCGTTTACCCATCCGTCCACCTGTTCAATTACTCATTCTGTCACAGATTTACTCGTCCACCTGTTCATTAAGACATCATTCATTACTTGGCACATATTGACCAGCCATCTAATACGGACCAGGCATGGCTTTAAGGGCTCAGAACGCAGACACGTGCAAAACAGAAAGCATCCTTGTCCTTGAAATGCTTTTCTTCTTATTCTTTTTCCATGCATATAATATATAAGACTGGAAAGTGTTTATTTTTAGAAAAACAAATGCTATATAATATAATGCAATTGTATTACTTTAAAAATTAATGTATCGTAAACACCTTTCTGGGGCAGTATGCACATATACATCATCTGTCTTAATGTATGTAGACAACATTTAGTGGAGCGTTATTGTGTAGGAGTAGAATTACTTGCCCAGGCGTCCATTGTTGGAGTTGGGCCTGTTTCTCTCCTTTCCGCTGTGGTGATGGGCATGGCACACATGCAGGGCCTCACCGCTACCTCTTCTATGGCCCTTGTCCTTAATTCCATTTTGCCCATTGACTGCTTGTGTGGTCCTTGTCAGGCCATTTCAGCCACTTTGAACGTCTTTGTCCTCATCTGTTAAATAGGGCCAATAAAATAACCTATCTCATAGGGTTTCTGAAAAGTGTAAATAGCTTAGTTTAATGGCAAGAATATGTTAAATGTGGAACAAGTCCTATCTGATGATATTAGCTGTGATGCTACTGCCAATAATCATTCTTCCTTGTGTTGTTGTTATTTATATATTAATGGATAAAATTAATGGTGTGGATTTGATTCACATTTTTAATGCTATCCTGTCTCCACCACTGTGTTTTGTATAAAGTAGTAGCTCAATGAATGTGATCAATGAGCATTGGGTGGAGTTACTAAATGAATAGAATGAAGGATTAGATGAATGAATGAAGGAGCCAGGCTCAATTAACCTACATACTGGAGGTGACTTCAGGCTCACTGTGGCCATAGGTGATATCCTGGTAACCCAGACAGGCAGCCAGAAGTAGTCAGAGCAGGAGCTTTCCTCAGGTGGCTCCTCTCTGGTGGGCCCCACATCCAGCCTCATACTTACCTCCCCATCACCGAGGGACAGAGGCACATGAGTGTTCAGGGGCACACACCCTCCTTCCCTGGGATCTGGTTGCTGAAGAGGGAGCTTTCCTGAACTAGTTTGGGGCCAGTCAAGCAAGACCACAGCTTTGACCTTTATGTAAAAAGATAAAGGGATGCTTGAATGAACTTACTTGTTATACACCTTATTCACCAAAAGATGACAGAGATAGTGCTTCCTGTTTTAGAGTTAAGCACAGTCAGACTCTAATGTGATTTTACATATTATTAGTTGTACAATACTGGCAGAATAACCTCTCATGGTCTTAGTTTTTTTGTTTTTTTTTTTTTTTAATTTGTGAAATGGGGATTCCCCTGCCTACCTATTTGAGTTGCTGGGATTAGATGAGATAAACGTGTGAGTAACTTAGTCCATGGTCTCTGCGTTCTGGTAATCTGGGGTGGAAGTTCAGGGAAATACCACATCCTCATTTGCCTTCTCTCTGCTGAGAATCAAGCAAGACAACCTTTCCTGTCTGTTGAAGTTCTAACTCTGTGAAAGCTTCTCATAACCCTTTCCTACTAAAATTCTCCTCCAAAATTTACTGTCAAGACCTGTGGGGACTGTGTCCCATCCCTCAGGCCTCTGCTGTCCTGTCAGAGAGGCTGTGAATCCTTTGGAGTTGAATAGTGTAGCTGAATCTGGAATCTGGACTAGATGTTCCTGTTTGTGTTCTGATGGGTACTGGGCACCTGCCTTCATCATGGCTGCTATGTATTGTGCATGAAGGTAGATTAAGTTAAATGTTAAGTTTTTTTTTATTGTTTCAAGTTAATTGAGGGTACAAAGAATTAGGTTACAATGTTTACATTTGTTAGGTAAAGTCCCCCTTATAATTGTGTCACCCACCCTAGCACTGTGCTGATTAAGTGGGAGCTCCCATCTCCCTGCCTCCCCCCTCCCTGTTATTCTGCCCCCCACTTTGATTTAATTTGTTTTTCTCTTATGTGTGGATCAGCTACTGGTCTACTGGCTTCATTTTAGAATAGAGTGCATTGGATTCTTGCTTCTCCATTCTTGTGATGCTTTACTAAGGAGAATGTGTTCCACCTCCATCCAGGTTAATACAAAAGATAAGTCTCCATCTTTTTTAGTGGCTAAATATTCCATGGTATATATATACCACAGCTTGTTGATCTGTTCCTGGGTTAGTGGGCATTTAGGTTGTTTCCACATTTTGGCAATTATAAATTGAGCTGCGATAAACAGTCTAGTGCAAGTGTCCTTATGATAACGTTATTATTTTTCTTCTGGGTAGATGCCCAGTAATGGGATTACTGGATCAAATGGGAGGTCTAATTTAAGTTCTTTGAAGATTCTCCGTATTTCCCTCCAAAAAGGTTGTATTAGTTTGCAGTCCCACCAGCAGTATAAAAGTGTTCCCTTGTCTCCACATCCATGCCAGCATCTGCAGCTTTGAGATTTTGTGATGTGGGCCATTCTCACTGGGGTTAGGTGATATCTCAGGGTGGTTTTGATTTGCATTTCTCTGCATGTTAAGTTTATTGAAGACAGGGACCATACCATGTGTTGTTCACCTCTGAATCTAGAGCACCCAGCACAATACAGGTGCTAAGTAAGCACCAGTGGAGAGACTTGGGACCTCATTTGTTGTCTTAGGAGAATATGAGGTCCTTGAAAGCAAGACCATGTCCACTTGCTCAGTGCTGCATCTCTCATGCTTAGTAGGCCTTCCTTAACCAGAGGTTGGATGAATGAACCAGACAGCTTCCCTTTTCAGTGTTTCAGGATCGCACACGAGTGGATAGTCAGGTCCATCAGCATGGGAGGGCTGGCTCTGGGCCGGGTCTGCTCGCAACTTGTCTGATTGCTGCTTTGTTGGCAAACATTCTGCAACAGGTCCCACTTGAGTGCTCCTGCCCTGATTGATCATCTGCTTGTGATAAACAGGAAGGAAAATCATTATGGCACAAGTGCTTCGTTGTTCCACACGCCTCTGCTGAAGCGTCAGTGGAAACACAGAGGAAATGACTGCTATCCAGGCTTAACCTGGAGCAGGTTCATCATTAAACAAGTCCTATATTTTCACTGCTCTGCATTCATCCCTTTCCTGAAGGGCTGAGAAAAAACAGAATTCTGACTTGAGACAGAGAGAAAGCTTCTACTTAATTGCTCTTTTATCATCTACAAGTTGTTGCAAGAAAGTAGACAAGAAGGATTGCCGTGGAACGGATGTACCTGGAGCAACAGGCGCGTTCAGACACTTCAGTGGGAGAGGTCCGTGCGGTTCAGCAGAGCTGGGAACTTACATATTCCAGAACCCAGCAACTGGAGTCCTGCGCGTTCACCCTGGAGAGCTGTGTGCCTTTATGCATCAGTATTGTGTGTAGGGAAGTTCTTTTTTGTTTTTAATTTTAACTCTAATCCTGAGACAGATTAAATGTACAGGAAAGTTCTAAATGGCATCATTTCTAATAGCTCAAACTGTGAGTAAAATTAAAGACCTATCGGCATAATGGTATATTTTTACCACATGGAATATTTATATTTTTAGGATCTTACACAGAAATGAAGATGAATGAGCAAACAGCATGGATGACGCACATGTACTTAGAGTGCAGTAACTAAACAATGCCCAAGGGAGCACCTATAGTATAATCGTGCTCATATAAAATTGAAAAACAGGCAAAAGGAAGTATGTTTTTAAGTATGCATGCAAGGAAAGAATTACTACAAAGATAGGAAAATGAATGATTAGCATAAAAAAGTTAAGATAGTGGTTCCTTCTGAGGGAGGGAGAGGCATTGTAATTGGGGAATGTTGGCTAGATTCTGTTTCTTTACCTGGGTGGTGGTTACATGTATATTTACTATGTAAATATTTGCTAAACTGTGCCTTTACAGGACTTTTTGTATGCCTGTACAAATAAATTTACAATAAAATGCATTTTAAACATTTAGCTTCCTAAAGACAACCTATAGATACTGAGTTTCAGTTTATCCAATATTTGGGCAAGACCTTCAAAATGATGTAGGGCTTTTGTTAAATATGCTGATTGTCAGGTCCTGATTTCATCAGTGTGGAACTGACATAATTCTTTTAATAGAGGAATTTTGAAAAATTGGTTCAGAGCAACTTTTTTTGCATTAGCATAACTTGGGGAGCTTTAAAAATGGCTAATGTCCAGAGAATCTGACTTAATCAGTCTGGGGTACAGCCTGGGCATTTGTATTTTTCGAAGCTCTTGGGGTGACTCTAAGAGCTGTGGGTTTGGGTCAGTGCTTTGTAAGTTGCAACATGCACTGGTATTGCCTGAGGATCTTGTTGAGGAGCAGCTTTTTATTTAGCGGGTCTGAGTTTCTGCACTTTTCACTAGCTCCCAGGGGATGCACACACTGTTAGTGCAGGGACGACACTTGGAGGTTCCACTTTTGGAGTCAGACTGGAGTTTGAGTCCTACCTCTGACACTACATCACTGTTACTGGAGCAAAACCTAAACCACACCGAACCTCCATTTACTTGTCTATAAAAGGAGTGGTAATAACGATTCTCACTGCCAACCTACATGACAGCAGAGGCTCTCTAATAGGAGAGATGTTACCCTGGTAAGAGAGCAGTGCAGTGGACTGTGCTGCACAGCAAACTACGTGCCTATGCAGGAGGAAGACATATGTTTTAAAGGGAAAAAATGAGGAGGATGACATAATTGGCTTAAAATAATTACCCTTGGTACAAAGATCCATAACAAGGGTGATGCCGGTCCTGGGTTGGACAGGCAGCTGCTGAGCAGATGTCCTGCAGAGTATCCTGTGTACAAAACCGTGATGGCTTGTGTGCAAGGTCGTAGTTACATTCTATAGCATTTATTTTGTTGGTATCAGACACACAAGAGTGAGAGCCCTCACTTGCTGGCCTTCCCTGGCTCTATCAGGGTTTTCTTAATATTCATGACTCCATTTGGATTCTGACAACTTTCACACCATCCTCTGGGTGTGTGATCAAGAGACTCACAGTAGATAACTCTGTAGCAGAGTGTCAGGAGAGAGCAGGTGTTCAGCAAAGGCTGCCTCCTACCTGTAGTCCCTGCCATGCAGATGGGCTCTGAAAACCCATTCTCTGGCAGGCTGTGCAGGGTGGGGGGCTGCCTGGGTGTTTTCTCTGATTCTTCAATGCCTAGTACTCTAAAGCCTCATAGGGTGTTCCCAAGGACCAGGTAGGAAGGTCAGCATACTGCACGGCACCATCAGTATGGGAGAAAACTGTAGCGAGGGCTGCGGAGGACAGGGTGGGAAGGGGAGGCAAGGTGGGGACTTTACCAGCTGTACAGAGGTACCAGACACTAGAAGGCAAGACAGAGCATGATGGTGGCTCCTTCCCACTGAGGACACGGCCTGAGGGTGGCCTCCTTCCCACTGTGGACACGGCCTGAGGGTGGCTCCTTCCCACTGTGGACATGGCCTGATGGTGGCTCCTTCCCACTGAGGACAGGACCTGACGGTGGGTTCCTTCCTACTGAGGACATGGCCTGATGGTTGCCTCCTTCCCACTGAGGACAGGGCCTGACGGCGGGCTTCTCGCTGAAGACGCGGCCTGATGATAGCTCCTTCCCACTGAGGATGTGGCCTGACGGCGGGCTCCTTCTCACTGAGGACAGAGTGTGATGGTGGCTCCTTCCCACTGAGGACGTGGCCTGATGGTGGGTTCCTTCCCACTGAGGACGTGGCCTGACGGTGGTCTCCTTCCCACTGAGGACGCAGCCTGACAGTAGGCTCCTTCCCACTGAGGACGCGGCCTGACGTGGGCTCCTTCCCATGATCCTTATTTCTGCTGTGTGTACACACACATGTCTGTATGTGCATTCATATGCATACTTATGTAGTATGCTCAGCAAAGGTTGGTTGAATGAGTCAGTATATTATAGCTGGAAGACAAATGCTCAAACTTATATATGGAGAATATATATGCACATATACATATGCACACACCTAGACAATGCAAACAGCTCTGCATACGTACGCAGATATTTCCATGTGTACACATGCATGTCCTGCGCATATATGTTTGTGTCCATATTTATTGTCTGTTTCCCCACTAGGAGTGAATGTATTTGTGTACATTAATGTAATAATATGTATCATATGTTATAATAGTATACAAAAGCTGTTCGACTTAATCATGGGTTACATCCCAATAAACCCATCTTCAGTTGAAAATATCGTAAATGGAAAATGCATTTAATGCACCAAGTATCATAGCTTACCCTAGCCTACTGTAAATGTACTCAGAGCATGTACATTAGCCTATAGGTGGGCAAAATCATCTAACACAGAGCCTACTTTATAATAAGGTACTGATTTTCACAGGTGATTTATTGAATACTGTACTAAAAGTAAAAATCAGAATG
Source organism: Galagoides demidoff (assembly GCA_963574575.1). Lineage (NCBI taxonomy): Eukaryota > Metazoa > Chordata > Mammalia > Primates > Galagidae > Galagoides > Galagoides demidoff. The sequence continues at coordinate 28,653 of CAUYQV010068448.1, read as the reverse complement.
GCTATATGGATACTTGAAGTGCTATTTTCACTGAATGTGTATCACTTTCACCCCATTGTGAAGTCAAAAAATAGTGAGTCAAGCCATTGTTAAGTCAAAGACTGTCTATATGTGTGTGTGCGTGTGTGTGTGCATGCGTGTGCACACCTGTTTGTTGTCTGTGTCTCTGTCTGTAATTCATCCATTCATTCAACCCATCTTTGCTGAGCACCTACTATTTCCCACATACTTCTTAAGATAAATTGGGAAATGAGACAGACTAAAAAGCCCTTCCTTAGTGGAGATTATGTTCTAGCGGCCCAGGGGACAGACAGTAAATGAATCACATCCTTGTAAGTTCGTTTGGTATGTAAGGGTCATAAGGGCTCTGAAAGCAGAAACAGAGCAGGGTGTGGGCGATGGGCAGGAGCTGTGGGTTCTGTGTGCACTGTTTTTAATAAGTCGGTCAGGGTAGGCTCCCTTGAGCAAATAACATTTGAGCAAAGACTTGAAGGAAGAGAGGGAGAGTGCTGACGTATAGGGAGGGAGAACTGCAGGCAGAGGGAAGCTAGGGTCTGACTCATTTTGGGAACAGAATGGGCCTGTTGTGTTGAGACCTGAGGGTAGAGGGGCAGGGCAGGATCCGGGGGACCATCTGGGAGGCTGCTGCAACCATAGCTGTAGCCCAGGATAGGAGCAGTGGAAGGACCCAGGGTCACTGTGTACAGTTGAGCGGGCTGGGCATGGGGCCCTAGGGATGTGATGGAATCGCACCCCAGCGTTTTGCAGTGCACAATATGCACCGCTGTGTGCAGAGGCCCCAAACAAGTGAGCGGGTTCCACAAAGGGACGGACTTGACTTTGCTTCATGTTCTATCCCTAATGCATGGGTGGTGTCTGGCATCAATAAAAATGTGTTGTGTGGATGGTGTGACCTCTTCCACCCGCTTCATTCTTGGAAACAGTGGCTACAGGTGAGCCAGTGAAGACTGAAGTGTGTCTTGGCAGATTGTGCAACTATCTCTGTTTTTCTCTGATGGCCACTTTGAGTGTTTTGGTGTGAAAGCCCCTTGGTACTTCAAAACACTATCATTTTATATCATCAAGTGCAAACCAGCTGTTAATGGTGTTCTTTGCAGAGAAAGGCAAAATAAACTTTGTCAGACTTTGTCATCCCTCCCTCAAGGGGAGGCTCCTGAGTCACCTCTTACTTGCTGATCTGTTCTGGCTGCAATTAAAGTAAATCACCTTTGGGACCAGAGCAGTCTCATCTTTATTTACAGCACCTGCAAACCAAGCAACTCCTCCTAATTTTAACAGCTCCTTCAGTGGCAAAAATCTCTTTTCCAAAGGAACAGGTAGGGGAGTGATAAAGGGTGGTTATGAAACATTTTCCACTAGGGATAGTATGGAGAATGGGTGGTGAGAGGAGAGCAGTGGCTGCCTCCTTGGGTTCAAGTCTAGAGACTGCCTTTTATCAGCTGCATGACCTTGAAGAGGTCACAGGAAATTGCTGACCCTCAAGTACATTATTAATTAAATGAGGGAGGGACAATTCTGGTCAGCCATTCCAAAGGACTATATGAACCCACAGAGATCATGTATGAGAAAGTTCTTATAGTTTTGGTAGCAGTGAAAGGGATGGAAGGCTGGAGAATTGTTAGTAAATCTATTACTTTAATTACCAAGCTCATTGCATGTTTTATCTGAAGCCCTTCTCATTGTAAGTCATTGTGATCAAATGCCTTCACCTCTTTGTTGGTCTCCATGTGCCCTTTTCTCCTGTATAATTTCCAGCAAATCCATTCAGCAGCTATTATTAGATACTTACTATGTGCTGGATACTGAGTCTTCCAGCAGGGAACACAGCTAATGTGGTTTCTGCCCTAAATAAGCTTACAAGCTGATCGGAAACAGGAAAAAAAAAAAAAAGGTGATAAAAATGACTACGTGATTACCACTGGGGTCCATTCTAGGAAGGGAGGATGTCGGGAGTTAGACGAACATAGACTAGAATAGAGAGACTATGAGGTCAGACAATTAAGTTCTCGAACTCATCCGAGAAAAAGTACTCACACATCATTGCTGAATCTTTTTATGGTCACTTTTGAAGTATTCTCCTGGGGAAGCTATGCACCAATGCCTAGTTCACTCTTCAAAGAATTTTGGAACTCTTTCTGGAATGGCTATCACAGCCGTCTTTGTACTATATGTAATATCATTACTGTCATAAAAATGTCTTTCTTTCAATATTTCCTTTATCTTTGGGTAAAGAAAAAACTCACTAGGGGTCAGATCAGACAAAGAGGGAGGATGCTGCAATATCGTTATTTATTTTCTGGCTAAATACTCCCCCATAGACAGTGCCATGTGAGTTGGTGCATTGTTGTGATGCAAGAGCCACATCTTTCTCTTGCCAAGATTTTCAGTTAAGAATTTCTTGTTTCTCTATTGATGTTTACTTGGTCTGCTATGCTTCTCACAGTCAGCTGATGATTTTGACACACAATCTGACAAATTTCTGCACTGTTTTTGTCAGTTCTTCTCATTATAGGTCACCCTGATCTCTCTTCATCAATGATGCTTTCTCTCCCTCAGAAAAACTTTTAATTCACTCATGCACTGCTGTTTTCTTCATGACATTATCCCTATAAACTTGGATTCCCATGTCCCTGATTTCATTTCCATTCTTGTTAAACTCAAGTTTAACAAGAAATTTATGAGTGTTTGTTCGTTGCTTTAATTTAAGGCCTGACATTCTTGTGATGGCACAAAACCATGCAACAACAAGGGGGAATGCTACTCAGCAAGACACACTGCCACACGTTGACATGAACACAGCCGTGAGACTCTGATATGCCAAGGTCGTGAGACCTTACTGAGCTGTTTGTACAGTGCTGCCAATGTGAGTACATGGTGGCAAGTTTTTGAACTTCATTTTCAGGTCTTGTAAATTATACCAAAGGGTCAGCAAGACCTCCCTTGGAAAGGTGGAATTTACCAGATGCCTTTATCTTGGGGGAGAACAAGATAAAGGAACGGAATAATTTTCCATGTGTTCAGAACAGCATGCACCAAGATCTGGAGGTGGGATGCAACAGAAGGCTGATGGGGCTGGAATAAAGCAAATGAAAGGAGAGGTAAGTGAAGGAGGAGGGTAGGTGGGCAGTGAGAGAACAGAGAGGCCTGCGTGCCTATGACAGCAGTGGGGGATTAATTAACACAGCTCTTGATGAAGGAGGCAGACGCCATATCCAGGTAGTGATAACACAGAATCAAACCAAGCCAAGCCCAAAGAAAAACAAAACACCAATGAACAGCCCTGGTTCTGCTTCACTTGGATCATTAGAAGTGTTTTCTCTAAAAGGTGTAGGCTGATGTGTGTCTTAAATTAATTTGCCAACTTAGAACTTGTACCATCTCCCTTTGACAGGTTAGAGAATGAGGTTAGCAAGGGATGACTCTAACTCTAGAAGGAAGGCTGGGGGGACAGGAAGCAGTAAAGACAGTTTCCAACCCAGTACTATTGTTGGTGTGTGACTTCTCTTGTGGGTGTAGAGAACTCCCAGCCACAGAAAACTGGTACTGTGCTTCACTCCTTTAGTCAAGCACCTTGTAAAATTGTTCTAATGAAGAGAGGTGCCCTACTCCAGCTGGACTCCAGCAGACAGAAGGCTCTGCCCTTTAAGGGGCTTGTGGCCTTCCTGTTACTACAAAAAAACTCATTACCAAGTCCTGGCAATCATATTTAGATTGCTCATTGATGGGAGGTGCCTGTGGGTCAGTGGGTAGGGCTTTGGCTCCATACACCGAGGGTGGCAGGTAGTCCCAGCTACTCGGAGGTTGAGGCAAGAGAATCAATCACCTAAGCCCAGGAGTTGGAGGTTGCTGTGAGCTGTGTAATGCCATGGCACTCACCCAAGGGCAACAAAGTGAAACTCTGTCTCTACAAAAAAAATTAAAATAAAATAAAATAATTGAAGAAGAAATCTAAGGCACTGGAGAGAGAATTATTGGGCAGTATCAAGGAAAAGCTTCTGAATTCCCTTGGGGGTGCTGGTGTCAGCAGCCTTTTGTGGCGGCTGCTATGATGTGATTAAGAGAGAAGCTAAAATGGGCACCAAGGAAAATCAGGAGACCCCAGAGACGCTCCATGATTATCTCTGGTGTGGAATTTTGAGACATTTCAATGTAATGAGACTTAGTTGATGTGGAGCTCAGAACAGACAAATAGGACTCATTTCTTATAGGTTTTCATAGAATCAGTAGGGACATCTAACCTGAACTGGTTCCTTCACTTATTCTCTTTATTTTTTAATCTATTTTTTAAATTTCAAAATATTATGGGAGTTCAAATGGTTTTGGTTATAGGTATCAATTTCTTTATGCTTGAGTCAGGATTATAAGTATGGCCATCAGCCAGATAGTGTTGGTTATGCCCATTAGGTAGGTTTTCACTCATCCCCTCCCTCCTCTCCTCACTGCTTGATCTCCGCTGAGTTCTATTTCCCTCTGTGCATTTGTGTGCTCATTGGTTAGTTACAATTTAATAGTTTTTCTATTTGTTTTTCTATTCTTTAGACACTCTACTTAGGATAAGGACCCCCAATGTCCAAAAGCTTTAATCCATCTTTTTCATGACTCAGTAGTACTACATTGTGTGTATGTGTGTATACACCATATTTTGTTAATGTACCCCTGAAGTGATGGATATTTAGGTTGATTCCACATCTTTGTAATTATAAATTTTGCTGCATGAAATTTTCAAGTGCAGATGTCTTTTTGATAGTGACTTCTTTTCCTTTGGGTAAATAACCAATAGTGGGAATGCTAGATCAAATGATAGGTCTGCTTTTAGTTCTTTGAGGAATCTCTGTATTGTTTTCCATAGAGTTTATATGAATTTATAGTCCTGCCAAAAGCATGTAAGCCAATTCCTTTCTCTCTGTATCCAAGCCAGCATCTATTGCTTTTGGACTTTTTAGTAAAAACCATTCTAACTGATGCATTGGAAATTTGCATTGCCTTCATAATTAGTGATGTTGAGCATTTTTGTGTATATTTATTGGCTGTTTGTCTTCTTTTGGAAAGCTTCTGTTCATGTCTTTTGCCCACTTTTTAATGGAGTTATTTTGTTTTTCCTTGCTGATTTGCTTGAGTTCTTTGTAGATTCTCATTATCAGCCCTTATTGGATGTATAGCTTGAAAATAGTTTCTTCCATCATGGCTCTGGTGAAGATGCAGGATCTGCTTGGGGAACCAGAGCATTTTCATGAGCCAGACCAGCCATTTGAATGAAGACATGCTGATTCCAGATTTTACACCTCCTCTGTGGCCATGATTTGACCTGCGATTCTAAGGGAGGTCAGATTATTTGTGTTTATGTCATGAAAGATAGAGCAGGGTCAGTAACAGGTCCCTCCCTTCCCCCCAAGGAAGAGGAAGGCACAACAAAAGGGAAAACTGTCCCCTCTCCCCAAGTGACATGAGAACAGACTCTGCCTCTCATGTTGGTTACAGGATGTGGCCACGTCTTGATGACTACCACATGCATCCAGCAAAGGACTACATGCAAAATCTTTGATGTGGTGGATGTTTGAAAAATATGAGTGGTGGTTGTCATCAAAAGAGTATGGGAAAGCAGGATCAACCATGCTGTCAGAATCAGGTTTCAATGCTTTGAACAAGGTAGGTTTTGATGACATTTTCTTCAACTATTAAGATTAAGTTGTGCTTCACAGAGGGCTAAGGGCTCATCATATTTAGCCCAGATGGAGATTATTGGAGAGAGAAGAGAAAATGAGTATACTTGTGGCCTCCAGCTTTATTTTCTTCATAACTTGAAGAATCTCCTTTTTATTTTTCTACAGTGCTTTTAATTAGGGGAAATGTCAAACATAAACATTTCAAGAAAGTGTAACAAACCTCACATATAATCCTGCTTCAACAACTTTCAACTCATGACTGATCTTGTTGAAACTAATCTAAGAGGTGATATCATCTTGTTAGTAAAAATATTTCAATAAGAATTTCTGAAAGATATGTGCAAGATAAGAACATTTTAGAAAATATAACCAGAATACCATCATCATATTTCTGAATTAGTAATAACTTCCTAATATCATCAAATATTCTTTTTTTTTTTTTTTTTGAGACAGAGTTTCACTATGTTGCCCTTGGTAGACTGCAGTACCATCACAGCTCACAGCAACTTCCTACTCTTGGGCTTAAGTAATTCTCTTGTCTCAAGTAGCTGGGACTATAGGCCCACCACAATGCCTGGCTATTTCTTTTTTGGGGGGGTTGTACTTGTAATCATTGTTATTTGGCAGCATATGAACCCACCAGCTCTGGTGTGTGTGACTGGCGCCTTAGCCACTGAGCTATAGGCACTGAACCATCATCACATATTTTAAGCATTGTTCAAATGTTACTCATCCCATGAGATTTTTTTTACACTGTATTTATTTGAATGAAGACTAAATGATTCATTTTTAAAAATTATTTCAAAAATTTATACACAGTGGTATTGACCTTTTTTTGGTGTATGGGTCTATGAATTTTAGTACATGCTTAGGTGGAGTCATGTACTCATCACTGTAATTGAGATGCAGAACAGTCCCATCACCACAGAGGACTCATACTGCTGTGTGGCAGCAAGCCCACCTCCTTCTCTTAGTCCCTGAAAACTGCTCATCTATTCTTTATTGCTATCATTTGCATATTCCAGAATGTCAAATGAATGCAATAATACAGGATATAGCCTCTTAAACTGCGTTCTTTCACTTAGCATGATCCATTTAAGAGTCAATGATTTATCCTTTTCATTGCTGAATAGTAACCCATTGTATGAATTTATCATAGTTTCTTTACCCATCCTTTACCTTTGATATAAGTTATCTCATGTATTATGACTAAACAACTAAAATCAAATCAGAAAAAAATATTTTAACTTTGGTTTCAACTGTCAAAAATCAAACATATTTTTATAAAATTCAAGAAGAGAAAAGTAGTCTATTATATTTACCCAGATGTTTAACATTCTGTTGCTTTTTCTCCAATTTTCTATCTGATACCCAGCATTTTGTTTAGAACAAGTCTGATGACAATGAATTGTCTTAGTCTTTTTCATCTAAGAATGTCATTTTTTTTTTAAATCTTCATTCCTGAAGGATATTTTCTCTTGATACAGAAGTCTGGTTTGAAGTTTGTTTTTTTTTAATTTTTTATGGCATTCAAAAATGTTGTACTACTTCTTTCTGTGATCCATGGTTCCCATTGAGAAATCTACAGACATTCAAACTGCAGTTCCTCTACGATATAATAATTGGCTTTTCTCTGGCTGCCTTCAAGATCTTTTCTTCATTTTTAGGTTTCAGCAGTTTGATTGTGACATGTATCACTTTTTCCTTTTCTTTTGAGAATTCTCTGAAATAGACATTGGCCCTACTGGTATTATGCAGTGGTCCCTGAGCCTCTATTCTTTCTTTATTTTAATCAGTATTTTTTGTCTCTGTTGGTCATTGGAATATTTCTGTTGATCTTTCTCCAAGTTTGTTGAATTTTTCCTTGTTATTTTCATTTCACTATTGATGTCTTCCAATGAATTTTTATTGTGGTTGTTGTATTTTTCAGTTCTTAAATTTCCACTGTTTCTTTTTTATATGATGTATTTTCCTGCTGAGACTTTCTAGCTTTCTGTTTTTTTCAAATATGTCCCTTCTTCTTGGAGAATAATAAAATAGTTGCTTTAAAGTCATTGGTAATTCCAGCTTCAACATCTGTGTCATCTGGGGTTGACGTATTTTAAATGTCTCTTCATTTGCAAGTTATTGAGATTTTCATGGTTCTTCATGTGTCTAGTAATTTTAAATTCTATTCTGGACATTTTTAATACTGTTTTATGAGACTCTGAGTCTTGTTTAATATCTGAAAGAGCATTGATTTGATTTAAAAAATACAAGCAATTAACCCAGTTGGATTCAGGCTGCAAGTTCTGACCTACTTTCTGTGGGCTGTGATTCTAATATCAGTTCAATTTTCAATGGGTTCTCAGTGCTTTAAGATCAGTTCTTTTATTTTTATTATTTTTTTTATTAAATGATAACTGTGTACATTAATGAAATTCTGGGATACAGTATGGTGTTTTCACATACAACTTGAAATATTTTCATCAAACTGGTTAACATAGACTTCATGTTATTTTCTTAGTTATTGTATTAAGACGTTCATATCCTACTCTTAGATAGATTCACTTGTACCCTTGTAAGATAAACCATAGAAGTGATCCCTCCAATCACCTTTCCTCCACCCATTCCCCCCACCCCTCTCCCTCTCTCCTCCCTGTATTCTTAGGCTGTTATTAGGTTATAGATTTCCTAAGAAAGCTATAAATTAGTTTCATAGTAGGGATGTGTACATTGGATACTTTTTCTTCCATTCCTGTGATACTTTGCTAAGAAGAACATTTTGAGACACCCACCTTAAGTGATGACTCAGGCCTCTCTGGCACAGAAAGCCGAGTCCTAAGGTGGGGCTTCAGCAAGAGATACTGGTCGTGGCTGCCTCCAGAGCTAGTGTGGTACCTGCTTCACGCTGAACTGACAGGCTGAGCTCCATCCTGTCCCCCAGGTCCTGTTTATGGAATGAACTGGGCAATTGAGAGACCTGCCATCTTTTAAGGCACTGAGGTTGCTCCAGGGATTGCTGAATAAAGCTAAAGATTTCTGCCTAGCGCCACCCTGTGTAACAGCACATGAGGGCAAGAGTTACCACAGGTAGCAGCACAGGTCTCCCGTGGCTGGCTCACGCCACGGCCATCCCCTGAGGTCCCTACTGTGAACCACCTGTACTCACAGAGGAGGAAATGAGAACAGAGGGCTTAGGTAACTTGCCACAGTAATGACAAATCCAGGCCTGTGAACCAAGATGGTCTGGGATAAAATATGTGGTTAAGGTGTGGATAAGAATTAGAATCTGTGTTATCTTGGAGTAAGAAACCATCTGATATGAATCACAATATGGGTGAACGCGACATTTCCCCGAAGTGTGAAAGACTTAAAAGGAAAATCACATTGTTCAGAGGAGTGTAATGAAAAAACACAGGCAATGAACACATTTGTTAAAAAGAAAGTCAAAATAAAAAATTCTATACCATGATAGGACTTGAAATATCTTTTCCAGAGATACTAACCAAATGAAAGGCCTAAGGGTAGGCTGTGTGCTGCAGGCCAGGGTGGGACAGGGCTGTGTGGGGGTGCGTTTCCAGCACCCGTTCTTTATTCAGAGCTGAGCTGGTGAAGATAGTACTTAGATTCCACTGAAGAATTTAGGAAGGGTAGAGCACCAAGGTATGAAAAGTTCTGTTAGCGTCCAGAAACATGTAAGCTGGGCATCAGTGTAAAGTAACCCTGTCCAAAGAAAAATGAGCAAATCAAATGTAAAAGGAAAAAAAAAGATGCAATTAACCAGGGAAGTTCTAGCAGTGGCTTTTATGGCACAGATAGAGCAACTTAAACATTGGGTTTACTTGGTAGAAGTTGATTGTTTCCCCAAGCCTTTCCGTTCAGTAATGAAGACCTGGAATAGAGACCTGGTTTAAAGCCTGCTCTCGGCAAGTTCTAGTCTCAGGGCTTGGTCAAGTTACTCAGTAACTCTCAGTTTCTCACGTCTTTAGGAAGAGGCTGGTAACAAGAACTATGATATAACTCAAAGGTGTGATTCAATGGACGAATGTGTGTCTGAAACAGAACACTGCAGCCTGGGCGACAGAGTGAGACCCTGTTTCTAAAAATAAAATTAACAACACAAAACCAAGTGGTTCAATAAATATTTGTTGAATGAATAATGGAATGAACCAAGTGACCCAGGGGTCATAGTAGGCATGGCACAATTTTGTAGGTTGCTTATTTCTGTCCTATTGTATGAAAATCTGAGTCAGCTTTTACTCAAGCTTGTAGAAATATACAAATAGTATGAGTATATTCGCATGTAATGGCCTTTGGGGAGGAGCTGGAAGGTGTTTTTAGAGTGGGATGCTCTACTGAGTAAAAAGGACCCTGGGGATAAAGGTAGAAACAAGATTTGTTCTAGTCGGGTCAGCACATTACATGGCAAGGACACCAAGGCAAGCATCTCCCTTAGTAGTCCCCTAATTGGTGTGCATTTAACTCAGAACTCATCCTAATAACTCAGCCACAGTCACAGTGATGTGATGGAGGGCTTTACTGAAAAGGTTGACAAATGGAAAGAGACCCCCAAATCCAACAAGTTTAGATAAAATGTTACTTTTTCCTGGAAACAAGAGTACAGATAGTACCACAAAGTATTTAAAAAATGCAAAGAACAGTTTATATTAATTTTTCAACCTTTGACAATGTCATTGTTCAAGAATATAGCTGAATTAGTTTTGAGGTATTTTATAATATGACTTGGGTATTTTTAAGAAGTAAAAAAAAATCCTACAGACAAATAAAAATTCAGTAATTACTCAATCTTTTTCTATTCAAATGTTGGTAAATTGGCATTTAAAATAGCTAGATTTTATTCATGAAATAGTCAAGATAAAGATTATACTACAGAAAACAACAACTTTAATAGCAACATACTGACAATGGGTCAAAGCTGAACTTGATAAAGGTACTTCAGGAAAGTGTATTTAACATGGACCTACCTATATTATATAATTCTAAACTTCTACGAGAAAAATAACCAGTCTAACTTTTTAGATTTCACTGAGTCCACTAACCGAAGTTTAAGGACACTAATGGCATTTTAAAAGAAAAACACTTCCAATGTTACAATATACATGAGAACAAATATTTTGAAAGTTTGAATAATTCAAATCAAACCCTGCTGTTATGTTAAAAAATCAACTGAAAATTACTTGAAAAATAAAAAACACTTAACACTGTACTGTTCTGAAGAAAAAACTTTTTATGACTTCAATGACAGGTTATTTTTAAGCAGTGGACGTCTTAAACGCTGTTATTTGCTTCAAAATACTGTTGACAATTTGTTTTTCAATACTGTTATTAGGTGAAGAGACCCTTATTCTTTGAATCACCTTCCTTGTTATTGTGGCGAACGCTGTAAGGCAGGAGCCTTGGAACCGTGCAGGCAGGTTACTGAAGCACCGTGATGCTGAAATACTGCTGGCTTCTGGAAGACCTTCTGACGTGTGTCATTGTAATTATACATCTGAAGAGTCACTCCAATCGGTCACAGTTACTAGGCTACTTTTTAATGTGCTTACTTCATTATCTTGAAGTCCTGGGTAGGAGGAAGAGGAAGAGAAGGCCCCAGGGGTTAAACAAGCACATTGTCCACTCTAGAAATCTGTAATTTCATGTTGCCATTTCTCACTCAGTGTCTCAGTCTATTCATTAATCCCATTGCCCAGCTGCCATGAGCTATGTAGGAGGCTACTGCAGAATCCAGCCATGATTCTGAATCGGCCACATCTCTAGGATTCGCTCATGGGACCCTTGGACGTGAGCTTATACCCTGCAGCCTGCAAGCTCCCGGGCAGCAGAGGCCACATTCTCAGTATGGGGCCTGGATGGTCACTGTGCTCAGTACACTTATGTCATCATTAACTGACAGTCGGTAAAAAGAAACGAATGAAATTAAAAAGCCAAGTGGAGATTAAATGTTAAAAACAGATGAGACTTAAAAGTCAATGCAGTTAAAAAGTGGCCATGAATTCGAGCCACTTATAGAGTGCAGAGAATTCCACTCAAGTGAGATCCTAGATTTGTTTTCTTTGAGGAGCACAGGGTCCTGATGTTGGAGGAAGAGACAGGATATGTGTTTGGGGCACCCTCTTGGCCCATGGTTGTTAAGAGTTTGTAACATAGATGTAGTCTCTTGGTTTTCAATGATTAGAGTCCATCCTTGGGCACAGCACATATAACTTCATGGTGGTACATGACCACCATGTGGTAATTAGACAGTGTGACAGTCAAGGCACAGTGGGTGTGTTGGTGGGGAGAGAAAGTAGCATGAAGGAGACAGGTGGCAGTGGCTCATCTCACAAAAGGGGTGCAAGAGATGCTGCTGAAAATGTTCAGAGCAAGTGTGGGGATGTGCATATATTAATTTAAAATTACAAACAGAGGTATGTCCCATCTCTCCTAGCAGGACATCAATGGTTACATCTCAAGATGATGAATCAAAAGAGAGTGGTCTACAGCCATTACTGAGAGGGGCACTGAAGGTGGTGAGAGGAGGCACAGAGAAGCCTCTGCACAGCCTGCCTTTCTCCATGTGCAAGAATTACTTTGGTAAAAAATGTTACAGTTTTCTAATTTCATAAAATCTATTGAGAGTTAAATTTGGGAGCTTATCCAGGTTCTCGACTAGGTAGATACAAAACTCCTCCCAATGTTTTCACTTGTTAACTCATCCCTCTGACCACAATGCTTCAAGAAAATCTTCCCTTGGAAGAAAATAAATAAAAATATTTAATAGAGAAACAGAAAAATATAGGAAGACTGTTCAAAGTATGGTCTCATTTCAAATATATGATTAGAAATTTTAACTAGGGCAATTCCAGCTATAGAATGTTTCTTTCTTTTCTTTCTTTCTCTCTCTCTCTCTCTTTTTTTTTTTGAGACAGAGTCTCAAGCTGTCACCCTGGGTAGAGTGCCATGGTGTCATAGCTCAAAACAACCTCAAACTCTTTGGCTTAAGCAATTCTTTTGCCTCAGCACCAAAGTAGCTGGGACTACAGGCACCCACCACAACACGAGGCTATTATTTTGTTGTTGCAGTTGTCATTGTTGTTTTAGCTGGCCTGGGCTGCCACTGAGCTACAGGCACTGCCTACCTATAGAATATTTCTATAGACATATGTCTTTAAAAATTTGTTTAAAAGCCAGGAGTGGTGGTTTGCACCTGTAGTCTCAGCTACTCAAGAGGCTGAGACAGGAAGATCGCTTGAGCCCAGGGGTTTGAGACCGTTCTGGGCTACATAGTGAGACCTTGCCTCTAAATATAAAATAAAATAATATAACAAAATTTTAAAGACTAAAGATCAGGCCAAAAATTAAATAAAAATAATTTGTAAATATATAAAAGTTAATTATACATATCCAGCCCTTATTCTTTTTTTTTTTTTTTGAGACAGTATCTCACTTTGTCACCCTCTGTGGAGTGCTTTGGCGTCACAGCACACACCAACCAGCAACTCTTTGGCTTAGGTGATTCTCTTCCCTCAGCCTCCTGAGTAGCTGGGACTATAGGCACCTGCCACAATGCCCAGCTATTTTTTTGTTGTTGTAGTTATCACTGCTGTTTTAGCTGGCCGGGGCTGGGTTCGGACCTACTACCCTTGGTATATGGGGCCAGCATCCTACCCACTAGGCCACAGGTGCCACCCCACCCAGACCTTATTAAAATAACATAAAGAGGCTCTATGTCAGTAGCTCAGCAGCTAGGGCACTAGCCACATACACTGGAGCTGTCAGGTTCCAATCCAGCCAGAGCCTGTCAAACAACAATGACAACTACAATAAAAAAAAATTGCTGGGCATTGTGGCAGGTGCTTGTAGTTCCAACTAATTGGGAGGCTGAGGTAAGAGACTTGCCTAAGCCCAGGAGTTGGAGGTTGCTGTGAGCTGTGACACCACAGCACTCTACTAAAGGCAATAAAGTGAGACTCTGTCTCTAATAATAATAAAAAAAAAAACCATAAAGAAAGCTTCAGGACGGCATGTTTGTATCTGACGACACATTAGCATAAAATGGTTAACTAGATATTCATGAAGATGAAACACAATCAGAATGAAAGTGGCGAACCTTCTCCCTTTGGCACCTTCGGGACAAATGCACCCCAGGCACTTGGCACTTGACTGAAATTTGACTCATGCTTCACAGGTGGTGGAGCTTCCTTCTGCTCTTTCCCAGTTTTTTTCCCCACAGATTTTTCTTCCTCTAAGGACGATATGTCCCAGTCGTCGTCATCTACGTCTGCGCACTAGAGGAGAGCCACAGAGAATAATCAACATTCCTTAAGAAACGGCGCTTCCCCTTCTGTTGGTCAGACTGAGCCGCTGGCACTGAACAGTAAGATAAGGAGAGGGGGACTATGCAGCGAAGGCTATGTTCACCAGTCTGATAGAAACATTTTAAATTGTATATAAAACCAGCACATTCTACCCCATGATTGCATTAATGTACATAGCTATGATTTAATAAAAAAAAAAAAAAGAAGGGGGGGACTACCCGGGATCCCACACCTGGTTGTATCTGCAGGGCAATGAAACGGATATGGAAGTCAGTGTTTTGAAAGCTAAAGCCCGTTGTCTCTTTTTTGTTTCTGGCCTTGGAAATGTGTTTCCTAATCTGCTAGTCATGAATTTAGGAAATTCCAGAGATGCTACGTTGTGGGGACATGGAGTAGGGATAAGGCCTGCTCTGGGCTCTGACCTCTGTGGGGACATGACACAGAACTACTGGATACCTCACAGGGGGACCCTGCAGAAACAGGCCTAACGGGAAGAGCACACGTTTCTACCAAGCCCTCCCTAAAGGAAGTCAGCTCTCTTTGGAATGACACAGGACTTTTTGTCATTTTGGCTTGTGTAACACAAACAGCACTAACTAATAAGAACAGTTTGAAAAAATACTCTGGGCTGCGTACAGCGGCTTATGCCTGAAATCCCAGCACTTCGGAAGGTGGAAGTGGGAGGATCGCTTGAGCCCCAGAGTTTGAGGTTACAGTTAGTATGATCGCGCCACTGTGCTCCAGCTTGGGCAATGGAGAGTCTGTGAAAAACAAAACAAACCCTCTGTATTCTATAGATAAACAAGATAAGAACTAAATATAATTTAAATGAAAAATAAGGAAAAGAGTGATGACTAGAGGAAGACCAACACATACAAGCTGTGCCTAGAAATGCAAAGGGAGAGCTCCGCCCACAGAGACTGCCAGGCACCGTGGGTATTAGGACTGCTCAGAAAATGTCTGGGCTCTGCCCATACAGGCAGAAAAGCTTGGGCTCTGCTGTAGACACACTCTCTCTTTTTTTTGAGACAGAGTCTCACTTTGTTGCCCTGGGTGGAGTGCTGAGGCATCACAGCTCACAGCAACCTCAAACTCTTAGGCTCAAGTGATTGATCCTCTTGCCTCAGCCCCATGAAAAGCCGGGATTACAGACACCTGCCATGACACTTGAGAGATGGAGTCTCATTATTGCTCAGGCTGGTCTCTGAACTCCTAAGCTCAACAATCCACCTACCTTGGCCTCCCAGAGTACTAGAATTACAAGCATGAGCCACCACACCTGGCCCTCATAGACTTTCTTGACCTACACCTCTCTGAAGCATCTCTCCCCAGTGACTCCAGCTAATCCCTGAAAAGTCCCTAAAGACATGCCAGGGTAATGGACAAGCTCCTGAACTTGGATCTGGAGGCCCTAGATTTAAGCCAGTCACAATTCTCCACATAAGCCGTCTGCAAGATTAGCATTTTACATATTACCAGTTACTGCTCCAATATCTTTGATTCTCTATGGAATGGAAAGAAATGCCATACTGAAAACAAGATAAGGTGAAAATCTCAACCTCTACAATACTAATTATCTTTGTTTTATATTTCACTACAAAAACTGCAATCATTTCATCGCCTGTTAAACGATGCATTTACGTATGTTTAGCAAGTAAAAGTGATTTTACCTTTAGTTCTTCTTGTGATTCTTCTTTTTTGACAAAGACCTTAGCAATATTAACCCCACCAACTGGTTTATTCACATTTCTGTGAAGCAGAGCCGTCTTTTCAACTTTTTCAGTTAGTGTCTTTACAGAGGTTCCTAAAAGATCAATAAAAATTAGAAACAGAACAGAATAGAAATAGAATTAAAAATTATATCAATCTTCAGTTCCAAAATAACTGTATGAAAAGCTCTGAAAGGAGTCTAAGCTTTGTACAAAATTATGTATTTTTAAAATAAAATGAAGTGATGTATTTTGGGATTAGAAACAAAAGTTAAATACTTTCAGTTTTAAAAAAAACCAAAAAATCCCCATGATCCTCTAGATTAGGAGCAAAAAGTTTTCATTTTAAATCAAAGAAGTATGGTCTCATTCAAGTTTGTGGTTAGCAACTTCAATTTCAGTGAGGTAACCTGCATGAATAGCGTATTCATATGGGTATGTTCAAAAGTAATATGGATTTTTTTTTTTTTTTTGAGATGGAGCCTCAAGCTATCCCCCTGGGTAGAGTGCCATGGCATCACAGCTCACAGCAACCTCCAACTCCTGGGCTCAAGCGAGTCTCCTGTCTCAGCCTCCCAAGTAGCTGGGACCACAGGCGCCCGCCACAACACCTGGCCATTTTTTGGTTGCAGCCATCATTGTTGTTTGGCGGGCTCGGGCTGGGGATTCGAACCCGTCACCTTAGGTGTATGTGGCTGGCGCCTTAGCTGCTTGAGCCACAGGCGCCAAGCCAGTATGGATTATTTTTAAATGAGTTACTTACGTTTTATATGATTATATACATGGTATATGCAAATTACATATATTATAATAAATTAATTATATCTGTATGTTTAAAATACGTAAATGAAAAACTGAATTGAGCAGAATTTCTTTAAAAAAAAAAAAAAGACCAGTTGGAGAACATTCTCTCTAGTAAAGTATCACAAGAATGGAAAAGCAAGTACCCAATGTACTCAATACTAACATGAATCCAGCAGATGAACTAATACACACCCACACAAGAGAAAAACTCAATTTAATTCAAGTTGGGGGGAGTAACTGTTTATACTCTCATATTAATCTAGGGGAAAAAAGGCCCATCACCTCTACTTCTCTTCAGTAGATTATCTGCTGTCACAGATGGGAACCTTGTCTCCCTTCAGAATTACTCCAGCTCCGAGAGGCAGCACAGTGTATTAGCACTTCTAACAGTCCCCCACTGCTCTGGGCTGAACTGGGCCTCCCCAGACTCAGATGTTGAAGTCCTACCCCAGTTCTTCAGGATGCCACCTTATTTGGAGACGGGGCCTTTATGGAGGTCATTAGGGTAAAGTGAGGTGGAGTGGTGGTCTACCATGACCAGTGATGTTATATGAATGGGAAACTTGGACTTGCTTTTGTACTTCCAGACTCCAGAACTGAGAAAATAAGTTTCTGTCCTTTAAGCCGCCCAGTCTATAGGACTTGGTTACCGCAGCCTTAAGAAGCTGACACACCAGCCATTCCCACCTCCTTCCTCTCCTCACCTTCAACAGTGGTTAGCTGCTCAGCCCTGCCCAGCTTGCTCAGGCAGCACGTTTCGGGGCAGCCCTGTCCCTTCCTCACACACTCTCCCAGCTCAGACTCCCAGTGCGTGGTGCCCCTGGGAGAGGACTAGTGTCCTCAATAAGATGTCCACAAGGTTTCTCAATGACAGAAGCTCACCGGTAGGCTTGGGAGAATCATCTGAGTCCTCTGTTTCACTTTCCTCGGTCCAATCCACGTCACTCTTGATGACGTTCTTTACCAAGCTGTGAGGTGGCGGCACAGGAAGCAGGTCTGGGCACATGTAGGTCTGGACGAGGTTGTCGTCCTCCAGCTCCTCTTCTGAACTGAAGGGAGGCGTCCTACATGAATCAAAACCGAGACGGGGTGCTATTTCCTTAAGTTTCAGGATTTATGAATGATATGCCTCTTAGAAGTAGTGAGAACTTTCTCTGGGAATTCCCAGTGAGCCAGGATTGCAGGGAGGCCTGGGAGTTAGATACAGGCTGAAGAGCTGCCAAGCGTAGGGTGCACCAAACAGACTGAAGTTACAACCTTTCTCCTCTGAACTCAAATGTGTGTGTTCTTAACAGTTTTGGTTTTACACACGAGAGGAACATTTCTCAGTGAAAGAAAACATTTTCCTCAAGAAAACTACTCCATCTTTTAAAATAGTATATTTTACTTTGACTTAGCTTTATACTCTTTGTACTCTCAGTACTCTTATGTATGCAATCTCATTTGTATTTCCCCATGAATTAAATTAAATTCTGAAACAGAAGTTCAGAGCAGTGTTTGTTCAAGAGTGTTTATTGAACACCTACATTCTGGACAATGTGTCATTCATGTAAATGATGAGTCAGTCTTAATACATCCCATGAAATAAAAGTCCTTTCCACGAGATCATATACATGAAGAGAAGTTTTGAGGGACGAACCATTATTGGTTGTCTTTACTATACGATGCCTCAGTGAAGAAATATTTATGGCATCGATATCTCCAGAGTAAGGCAATGAGGATAAAATTCAATTATAAGAAAATTAGTCTTACTCAGAATTAATGACAAATAATATACCTACAATTTATTGAGTACCTACAAGTACCAAGCACTGAGCCAAGCCCTTTTCATATATTCTCATTTAATTTGTAGAATTATCCTGTAAAAAATGGCAGCAATATTCCCTATTACAGATAAGAAAACTGAGGCTTAAAACATATCATATTACAGATGAGAAAACAGGCTTAAATAAGTAATTGACTGAACCAGTGGTATATAAGAGCTAAGCAACTGAGTTCAGATTCTTAGTATCCTCACAGAACCCAACAGAGTAAGGTCTAGGGACATTATCAACTTCCACCAGGAACCAGACAAACTTATGCTATCATGGATCTAGCCACTGAAACTCAACATCAGCCATTTGGTTTTAACATACACTTACTGAGAACATGACCTTGGGGCAGGTGGCAGGGTGAGGGAGGGGGTGACTCAGCTCACTCTGGTCCCTCTTGTTAATGGAGGCAACAATGTGGTCAAGGGCTAATACCTTAAGTAACAGCTGATAAAGAAACGAGGACATGGTATACAAAGGACATGGTATAAAAAGCCCATCACAAAGGAACCACAAATTAATTATGATCAATTAATAATTACAGCATACTGCTTCACAATGAAAGGGATGTTCAGTGTAAAGAATGTTTAAAAAAATACCCCTACTCTTGGGAACTGACTAGTACTTACGTAATAATTGAGGACTTTCTGGGAAAATGATCTTCTGTGAAATTTTTCTTAATTCTAAAAAATAATAGAGAAAATAATGTATTTCTGGACTGAGTAAATAATAATACAATTTAACACGGATGTCTATAAAATTGATGATTTTTGTTTTGAACATACACTGTAGAGGGAGAGGAGCAACAAGTCTCCTTTCAACAAGGGAATTGGTTGAAATTCCCCCTCCCAAATTCATATGCTGAAGATCTGAACCCCCCAGTGTGATGATACCTTGGGAGGGGGCCTATGGGTGTTAATTAGGCTTAGATAAGGTCACGAGGATGGAGCTCCCTTGATGGGATTAGTGCCCTTGTAAGAAGAGGAAGCGGGACCAAAGTTCACTCTATCTTTACCACGTGGCGGCATAGCAAGAAGGCTGAAAGAGAGCCCTCCCCTAAACCCACCCTTGCTGGCACCCTGCTCTCCAATTTCCAGCCTCCAGAACTATGAGAAAATACATTTACATTGTTAAAGCCATTCAGTCTACAGTATTTTGTTATGGCAGCCTAGGTTGTCTAAGACAAACATTAATAAAAAATTTAAGGGTTGAAAATACTCACTTTGGAACAGATGTCTTATCTGTAAAAACAGCTCTTTGTCTAATCAACTGTCTGCTTTTGGGAGGAAGTTGTATCCCTTTGGGTACTTCTCCATTTGAAAGGTTATCCATTTGAGAAACACTGAACTTATCTGGAATAGTAGTGACATTTGTGAATCTCCATTGCCTTTATGAATAGTAAATTAAAAAAGCAAAACCAAACAGTACAATACTGTTTAGGCTGCCATGAAAACAAACAAGTCATCTCTAGGGTTTGCAGCCCATACTACTCCAGGGATTTGTTTTAACCTAAAAATAAAATCCAAGAACCAGCACTTAATAGTGCAAACAGTAAAGTGAAGGGCCAAAATTTGCTAATCATTTCAAATCACGAAAAGGTTGTTAAATTAAGCTCCCATTTGCAGCAGTGAAATGGCAAGTGGGTAAGAGGCTCACCTGAAGAGAGTAATGCTTTCTCAATTTTACAGCTGACCTCATGTTCAAGGACTTCTCGAAGTTGGTGAATGTTAGGTATTTGTCTTTCTAGCTCACATCTGGCCAATTCCACATTTCTCAGCACCTTATTAAAGTGATCACTTGGAATACCACGTATATCCTGGAAAAGTAAGATGTTAAATTAATCAACTATCCTGGGGTGTTTTTCATTCATGGGCATATTTCGGCATTAACTGTGTTAATGTTTCAATCTGTCCCTACTTGGCTCCAGCTGCGTGTAAGGTGGGGCTGCACCAACATATAGCACACTGGCCTGGCCCTAAAAGGACCCCCACAGTGCAGCTGGGCACATCAGGTGTATATATCACTGATCAAGACTGGTGATCAACAACTCAAGGTCATGTGATAAGGACCAAATGGGTTCACAGAGGCTATAGAAAGGCCATCAGTGGCCCCAGTAGCCAGAGAAGGCTAAAATGTTGGCTGGGATGTGTCCTGAGGAATGAGTAGAGTCAAATAAGTAGAAACAAGGAGGAATTTCTGGATGGGTTGGGATTAGGGTAGGGACACCTTGTTGGAAAGGTAGGGTCTGAGGCAGAAATAGGCAAGGCATATCCTCTATGCTAAAGCTACAAAGACTGGGAGAGAAAGAGAGGTTAAATGCCAACTCAAAAAGCTGAAAGATTATTTTACAGGGAAGAAAATGTCATCAGAGGAGACTTTCAGTTATGAAAGTAGCATAATTAAGCAGACCATTTGAGAAAATTCATCTGAACTGGATGGTACCCTCGACAGAAGAAAACCAGTTAAGGGCTGTTTATTTAAGAACACTGTCTCACACATACCCCACCACTAATCTAGAGTAAAAGGAATGTCCCAATTAAAATTAAAACCCCAAAACCATATGGAAACAACAGACATGAAAAACTACAGGTTCAAGAAATAATTTGCATAGGAACATTTTATGAATGTCTTTGATTTCTACTGCTCCCAAGGGTGGTCAAAACCTACCCATAAAAAGAGTCTATGTGGAAATGAAAAAGACTGACAAGATTAAGAGTTGATGAAAGATGTGGAACAACTGAACGCTCACGCTGTAGAACAGCGTGAATGGTACCAAATTCTTTGGAAAAACCACTGGGCCATACCTATTATATGAAACGTATATCCTCTTTTGACCTAGCAATTTCATTCCTAGATATATATCCAAGAAAAAGGAATGCTCATGTTTACCAAAAGACATGTGCAAGTATTAATAACCAACAAGAGCCCCAAATGGGAAACCCACATGTCCATAAGCAGAAGAGATAAATTGTAGGATATTCATATTTACAATAGAATACCACAACATAATAGAGAAAGAACTACTACTACATGAAACAACAGGTATGAATCGTATAGACAAAATCATAATCAAAAGAAGCAAGCTACAGAATACTACACAGTGAAGAGATCAAAGAAAAAGTAAAACTAAGTCAGAATATGCTTCACCTCTGGTTGGGAAGTAAAGAGTGATATTGACTAGAAAAAGATGAGGATCTTCTAGAACGTTGGAACTGTTCTGTCTCCTCATCTGGGTACTGGTTACAGAACCATCTCACACACAAACACACATCCATGTACATACAAATCCATATATATACATATAAGTGTACAAGCTTGTACACACAAAAAAACATCCATACACATACATTATATACTTATACGCACATCCATGTGCAAACATACATGCATATACATATCCACACACACACACACACCCATATACACGGGTCATTATGAAAGTTTTGGGATACAGAAAAATAAGGAAACATAGAATCCGTGCCAATGGGAACACATGAAACCCTTCCACCATACCAATAAGCCAACCAAGTTCAAACTTGCTGAACCAGAAACTGTGTTTCTTGGAAGTGAAATAATGAACGATAATACAGTCTGTCTCAAAACTTTTGTAGTGACCTGTGTATACACACGTATGTACAGGTATCTGCATATACATATGGATATATACTCGTCCTCACATACACATGCTCATGCCCATGCCTGCACGTATGCCCATGTCTGAGTATGTGTTCACATACATACATGTACAGGTGCATATGCAGATACACACATACAGTCAAATACATAAACTCATCAAGTTGTTCAGTTAAAGTTTGTGCATTTTACACATGTCAATAAAAAATGTAAAAAGCAAAAAGTTTATAAGTAATATGATATAGCAAAATTATTCAATCTGGCAACAATATGAAATACAATTCATTCACCCATTCATTGGACACATATTTATGAAGTACTGATTGTGTAACAGGCAGTGATTTGGGGATTTGGGTCACAGTAAGCAGTGCTGTGACGGCTGAGTTACAACCCTGGCTCCTTCATTCCTAGCCATGTGACTTTAATCAAGTTACTTAACCTTTTCTGTAAAATGTCAAGATAATAATGTCACTCATTGCAGAGATTTGTTTCTGCATTTAAACAAGTTAATGTTTATTAAGGTTTTAGATATGTGCCAGGCACACAGTGAATACAGTCTAAGTGTCTGATAAATAAAGTAGGTTGCATTACCCTCTGGTCTCCAAATGTGCACAGAAGAGATGTGCCTTCTTCTTTTCCCAGATCATTTCTTATTTAGAAAACAAAATATTAGAAAACTAGTAAGTGTTCCAAAAATGAATGAACATACCGCATTAATCCCCAAGGTTTCTAGTTTCTCCACCAAGGTCTGTTCCAAGATTGTTCTTATTTCCTTAGTGAGGGTGGGGTTACTCTTCAAAGCTTTCCTTAAATTCACTTTGTTGTTAGTTAATTTCTGTTCATTTTCCCTTCCTGAAATAAGGTTTTAAAAGAAGTGATAAAAAAGAATTAAACAAATACATTAAATCTCTTAAGCAGAAAATGGCAAAGTACAACTTTTAAGCAGCCAGTAAGCATTTGTAATGCTTTTAAGTTTTTGGATATTTCTGTCATTCAGCACAATATATAATGTGTAAGCAATGTAGGTTTTAAAACTATTTTAAGTCTGCTTCAAAACTTCAGTGTCTTTATAGACTCTTGGTCACCTAACTGAATTTTAACTAGATAAATAATATAAGAAATACGTGTGTCTATAGAATAAATGAAAAAAATTTATTTCAAAGTTTAATGTTTTATCACTAGAATTAGTTGACTATTTCCTGAAAAATTCATTTGTAAGCTCAGTTAGAATTTATGTATATCAAAAAAAAAAAAGAGAATTTATGTGTATCATCTCATAAAAAAGAGCCTAATGAATTTTAAATAACTAAAAGTTTTAAAGTAGTAAGTTTAGTAGAAACTAAGAACATACAAAACTTCAAAATATCTCAACATATTGACCAAAATGAGGTTAACAAAAAGTCATAGGAAAAGTATATTTGTTTAAAACAACCTGCAATCGAAAACAAAGGAACCAAAAACAATAGGCCACATTCTCCCTTTCCATTCCTATTCCTCTTTTATTCCCCACTAGCAAAGTGTCAAGTTCAAGGGAGTTTGGAGAAGAGGAGTGATGGAATGAGCTTTGAAAATCTGAGCCTTTATGTCCAAGGAAAGTAAAGACTTGATTTAAAAGACCCAGTGCTTGGCAGTTCAGAGCCTTAGTGAATGAACAAAGCCAGATCTGGAGGAAATATGACAAGTACACTACCATTTTGAACAGTCCAGTCTCCAGGGGAGGCATTTTGCCCAGCAAAGGTAGCACCGGATCCCATTCCCTAGGAGTGGGCTGCAGGCCAGCCGAGCTCTCCCTTCTACTGGTCAACCACCTCCACAGATGAGATTTTTAGAGCTTGTAGCACTTAGACTTACAGAAGATCTTGAACAAAATGCCTTTTTATTTAAGATGTTTTCTAAACCAGTAGCAAAAAATATTCCTATTAATAAAATTAATAAATGGTTTTACTGAAAGCAAAATTCGTCAAATTACTATCCGTATATCAATCAGAAAGCAAAAAAAACATCAACATAAAGATACTTTTCTAGGTTGGGCATAGTGGCTCATACCCATAATCCCAACATATTGGGAGGCCAAGGTGGGCAGGTCCATTATGGCCAGGAATTTAGAAACCAGCTTGGGCAACATGGCAAGACTCCATGTCTACAAAAAATTAAAAAACAAGCAGAGAATGGCACACATGCCTGTAGGCCTTGCTACTTGGGAGGCTGAGGCAGAAGGAGTTCAAGGTTACAGGGAGCTAAGATTGTGCCACTGTATTCCAGCTTGGACAAGAAAGAAAGACTGCATCTCTCTAAAAAAAAAAAAAAAAAAAAAAAATGGAGGGGAAAGAAAGAAAGAAAAAGGATACTTTTCTATATTTTGCAATTAGAATTTACTAAATGGAAATCACAAAATTACATGTGATTATATATGATTAAAAGTCAGAAATAATCTTAAATTTTATATTCTCAGCATTCATGTTTGCAAATATTCTGAAACCACTACAAAAAGCACTTCTGTCCTAGAAAATGACAATCCATCAAAATCTTAGCTATAAGCCATCGTGCCACTGGCTTTGGCTTCTGGTGGCCATCATGTCTTCAACTGTCCAGGGCAAAAAATATAAAGAAGCACCAAGAGAGAGCCTGGAAGTCCTGGTGCTTCCATGACACACACCCTGCACTGATTATGCAGAGAGAATTCTTTGTCTGGTATCTCAAATAATAAAGAAGCATGGCCCAACCAGAGGCTCCAAGCCCTGTTTACTCTGGAACACAGGGTCAAGCAATGCCTAGAATGGCTTGGCTACAGTTTAGAAGTGGAATCACAAAGCCTTGGCTATCAGTTGTTGAATTCATTTGCTGATATGTTCGTGGTCACCCTTGACCTCCGTGACAGGTTCATTCTGATGACTGAGTTCCTCCAAATGATGGCAGAGTAAACATATCCTTCTGTCCTCGAATTCATTTATACATCTACCTTGGTACTTTCTTTAGGGAACCATTTATGAATAATGAAAACACCCTTGGTAAAGGCTCTCAACAAGGGTAGGGCTGGCTGACAAAAGCAAGAGAAAAAATGTCGAGGAGACAGAGAAAAATAAAGTTTGTATGTAGAGGTGGAATTAATCACTTGAAAACCAAATCACAGCTCAAGAGTTTAGTTAAAGCACATATCGCTCACCAAGACCAGTAAGAAAAAACCTTTGTAGAGGTTAGCATTTCCTTCAAATAAAAATCTGAAAACACACCCAAGCAGATGGCCAGGCTTGTGCACAAGGGCCCACACATGTGGTCACTTATAGCAGACATACAACACACCATTTAGGGTAAGCAAATAAGTGTAGTGCAAAGCAAATTAAAAAGTAACAGGAGTTGGGAGGGACTTTATCCATCACCTGGTAATAAACCTCATTTTTCACATGTGGATAACAAAACAGAGAGGTACCAGGGTCACCCCAAAGGCTGCCTCGCTGGCTTCCCTGTCTCTGCTTGTTCTCTGCATTGAGTTATAGAAAGTAGACGACCTGGACTTTCATTCCAGCCCGTCACTAATTAAGCTCAACAACTGGAGCAGGCTCCTATTCCATGTGTTTCAAGTTTTTGAAAAATAAAATGGCCTGAAAGATCCGTTCTGGCCCTCACATTTTCATCTCCTGTAAAACAGCAGGATCCAGAATGCCTCTGCACAGCTGTCAAAAGCAAGCACACAAAATACACATGTGCAAGTTACTTCTTAGTAACAGCCACAGTGTTTTTGCAAACCACTGCCAACTTTAACTTCACAGGCATTTATCTGCAAAGTGTTAGCACAAGCTGAGGAATTTATTGATGGCAATCAATCTACTGCCAGCATGGGGCTTCCAGGGAGGTGCTAGGAGGATGCAGTCATTGGTTTCTGGGGCGATGTGGTACACATGGCCCCCAGGGCACTGTCCACAGTTTTTAGTTCTCCTATCTCCCACCAGAGCTGGGTGTGAACAAAGAGAAGGTGGCAAGGATTACTTCTCCAGTCTCCCAAATGCGGCAAAAACCAATGATGATTTTGCTGTCAATGATCCCAAATTCCTGTCTCAAATTTGGTGAAGAACTCTAAAAGCAGAGGCAGAGGGACGCAGTGTGTGGAGCTGGGAACAAAGTCAAAAGAGCAATCTCGGTGACAATGTACAAATCACAGTTTCTCTTGGAACCCTCATGGACTTCTTTTTGAAACAAGTGTGAACTATATGGCTTGAAGTGCCAGCTTCAAGATTAAGTGACCCTTCCCATGAGCCTCCTGACACATTTCACAGATTCTCCAAAGGATAAGAGATTTTAAGTCTTGGACTTGATAAATGATATGTATTTAAGAAAGAGGAAGCATGTTACTTGTAAGTAAAATGATGTGCCATTTTTCAGAACTCAAAAAGGGTAAGATCTTTTCATTCTGTTTCTGGGAAACCAACAGGGATGCTTAAAGACGCTATTTGACATTAAAAATTAATTGATGGGCTGGGTGCAGTGGCTCATGTCTATACTCCCAGCACTCTGGGAGGTCAGGGAGGGTAGATCACCTGAACTCAGGAGTTGGAGACCAGTCTGAGCAAGAGCGAGACCTCATCTCTAAAAATAGCCAGGCATGTGACAGGTACCTGTAGTCCCTGCTGAGGCACCTGCCACATGCCTGAGGCTGAGGAAGATGATCGATTGAGCCCAAGAGTTTGAGGTTGCTGTGAGCTATGACACTCCACTAAGGGCAACTGAGAGAGATTCTGTCTCAAAATAAATAAATAAATAAAATAATGATGGAAAATAATTCTTAGAATTGTCAAATAAAAATGAGTAAGCAGTAATAATTTTAATTATCTCCCCTGAACTTGCAAATAGCTCCCAATTTCTACCACAAACAAGTTATTATTTAGCATATAAATATTCCACATCCAGAGCTTACACATCACACTTTTCTTGCTATTAAAAACAATTTGAAAATGAGTGCTTCACCGTTCATTTCAGATTTGGGGTATAAAATACCACTGTGATACAAATATTTTCCTACTGTTGAGGTCAAAACACATGTATGTCAACTTGTCATCTGCTCAGACAATATCTGTGTTGAAATAAAGACTTAAATTTTTTTCAAGTTCCTTGACACAGGGAATTTACTTCATTTGTTTGCATAAGAACTCACTAAAGCAGAATATTAGGGGGTTAATAAATAACAAATAAAATCCAAACCTATACGTTTTTCTTAATTTTGATACATTATGATAAAAACCACTGGCTCTTATTTTCAAGGCCTGGATTTTGGCATATAATCTATGCAGGTTAGCCCTGATCAAGCCCTTTGTTACCTTTTTCTTCCTCTGAAAGTTCTTCTATTGGCTCTAGTATGTGTGATGAGAATGCCTGTTCTGTTAATGAGAAAAAATAAGGAAAGTATAAACAGCACAACAGTCAAGTAAAATCAATTTCCGTTCAAACAATTTCAAAGATATAATCCCATGGTATTCTTGTCATGCCTAAATAGCAATAATTCAGTAGAAAAAAAATACTGAGGCCATCAGTTAAAACTGTTTACTTTTCATCGTTTTTCTATGCATTTTCCATTAGCTCCATTCAAAGGATACTATATTTTTAAATTATTGAGTTAAAGTTGCTCACTCATCAACTGAATGGTTGAAGTTAGTCTTTTAAGACACAAGGGCACAAATGCAAAAGATCTTTGTCACTTATAAAATATTTTGATCAAGTGCCTAAGTAGAAAACTAATGCAAATCCAGTATTTCAACTGTGAAAATAAGAAATTCCTGAGGACTTGGGATTTCCACTTCCGCCTGCCCCCAGCGCTAACTCCAGGGTCTTCAAGTGGCAAGACCGAGAAGATCAATGTGTGAGAACAACAAGGAGCCATTTTCACACACCTGCACATTTCTAAGCTGTCTTTGAAGACCTGGTCTGCTCTTGGAGATACCCCCACCCCCGGGCAAGGCTGTGGGCTGGAGAAGGCCCTGGCCCCACAGCTGGGCAGATGAAGGAAGATTGTTCCAATCTCTCCTCACAACCGCCATTGCTGGGAGATGAGGTCTCTGGATGATTTTTCCCAGGGAAATGTCACATGCATACATGCAGGGAGCATTGAAAAAACTAAACCCCAGTCTGGGTATTAGACATGGGATAAAACACAACCAGCAAGGCTGGCTTACCGGTGCGTGGCCTACCTACCTTCAGCTTGGAGACTGACATAGGGCATCTCCCCTCTACCTCTCCGCCTTTACCCGCTAGGTGAGGTCATTTCACTGTACTACAGATTCCCAAGTGGATAACAGGCCAAGGTAAAAACAGCCAACAGTGGCCAGCAATAATCAAATGCTCACCAGGTCCGGGTGGCCAGACAGGGATCTAAAGGCTTATAAATGTCTCAGATTTAATGTCTCCTGCTTTGAAGTTCTGGATTTTTAATTTATAAAGGGTGTTTTTAGTATTCTATTTTAGATAGATACTAGACAGACTGATGAACAGAGTGATTTAGGTATGTATAAGTAGGTTCTAGCTAGTCAACATGTCTAACTTTGGCTGTATAAGAGAAATGCACTTTATTTTTTATTTTTATTTTTTTTGAGATGGAGCCTCAAGCTATCCCCCTGGGTAGAGTGCCATGGCATCACAGCTCATAGCAACCTCCAACTCCTGGGCTCAAGCAAGTCTCCTGCCTCAGCCTCCCAAGTAGCTGGGACCACAGGCGCCTGCCACA
>CAUYQV010068447.1:0-17304 GCA_963574575.1 Galagoides demidoff | reverse complement strand
AGGGAGAGAGATGGGAGAGAAGGGCTGGTCAGTGAAGCGGCCATAATTGATTTAACTTAATTTTTTAAGTTAAATTAACTTAACACATTTTTCAGTTAATTTACTTACATGAGCATGGTTCATGGCACCCTAAAACAATTACAATAATAACATCAAAGGTCACTCATCATAAATCACCATAAAGGATAATAATGAAAAAGTTTGAAACAGTACAATAATTACCAAAATGTGACGCAGATATATGAGATGAGTAAATCTATTGGAAAAAGTAGCCCTAATAGCCTTGCTTGATTCACAGTTGTCCCAAACCTTCAATTGGTTGAGAAGACAAGAAAACAAGCTATACCTGTATATACTGTTGTGTCACAGAGAACAGGGAAACTTCAGGACAGAGGGAAAGAGATGGGAGAGAATGGCTGGTCAGTGAAGCAGACAGAACGCACACATTATATTTTCCGGAGTGTCTGAAGAGCCAGTGGAATTGACCCTCCAGAAAGACCCTGAAGAAATTAAAATGACCTACTACTAACTGTGAAGTGACTTTTCTGGTCTCTTAATCTCCCCTTGTCCCAATCTTTCAAAAAGTTCTCTACACTCACAAATGTTTCAGATGAGTGGCCCACATTGTCGTTTTGTGAAATTTTTTTAAAAGTTCAGAGTCAAATAGGGAGTGATGTAGTGGGTAAAAGAGGAGACAAAGAAGCCCAGAAAGGCAAGGCTGAAGGAGGGGGAGCCCCGGGAGTGCAGCTACCTGGATGTCGCTCGTACTTTGAAAAGGGTTTTGGCCTTCCACAAGGTGAGCATCCAGATTCAAGCCAATCTTATCTAGATCTTAAGGAGGACATGGTGGCCCCTGCTGACATCTGGGTTACATATTTAATACCCAAACATTCAGGGAAGGGGGAATCAGTCAAAGTAACTCTTCTGATTTCACGTAAACAAAATAACCAATTGATGGACTGATTGCTTCACTTGTTTGAGATTTCTATATACACAGCCACATGCTGGTGATGAAAAAAAGCATCACCTGCAAATTCAAAGCAAAGTACAGAGTCGGGCTCTATTGTCTGTAACAATCAATGTTAAGAACAATAAAGTGTCTATCAAAGTCTCTCTCATCCCCATTTTCCCAGGATACCAAGAAAACAACAGTTATGATGCACAAATAAATATAATTTCTGTAGAGTACAAATAAAAATTCATTCATAATTTTGGCTTTTTTGCTTCTCTTTCTTATGTCAGTGGGTGACATTTCACTATGCATTCTTATTTTCATGATAAGTTTGGCTGAGAAAGAAAGAAAATAATCTCATAGTTATATTTTTCAGTTACCCTACTAAGTATTTCACAATGAGGGCAATGTCAGTGTTTCAACTGAGGAAATTAGAGGTTATCTGTGCTTTCTAGCCATCTATATGTTCATTCACTCTCAAAAATGCATCTTAAGTTTCAACTATCAAAAATGTGCCACTTGCTGTTCATTTCCCTATCGAAGAAGTTGAGAAGGACACTTCATAGCATTTATTTCTCTCTGTTTAGAAAAATCGTTTCAGATCAATTGTGTGAGTGTAAGAAAAAAACTGACTGCTTTCCTCTGTTCACTGTGATTTCTACATTTTTGTATCATTTTGGAAAGTGGATTCTTAATAAATTACATGAATTTTAAACTAAAACTTGGATTATGAAGTAAATTACAAGGTTTACTCCTATAGATATCCTTTAATAATCCCTATACAGCTAGGATTACATAGCTGTGGAGCTGCAGTGCTCTATAGAAACGGAAAAATAATGTAGGATTATAAAAACATTTCGAGAATTTCACTGCAGCTTTCTGACTTTTCCGGATACTGAGCAGTTTTCTAACAGCTCTGTCTCATGCTGCTGCACACCCTCCTCCTCTTGTGTCCCTCCTTCAATTACCGCTGGACTCCAGGGCACGCTGAGACCTTTTCTGATCTCTCTGTCCATTCTTCACTAACTCCTATGGCTTCGATTACCGTATCTTCAATATTTGCACATATGTCTAATCCAGATTCCTTCCCTGAGTTGCAAACCTTCGTATCTGACTGTCTCCTGGGACTGGCCACTGGAGCTCCCATAAATTCCTCCAAGTCAACAAGTTGAAACTATACAAGAAAGCTTTTCACCTGAAACTGACTCCTCTTCCTAGCTTTCTCATCTTAATGACGGCAACCATCTACCCACGCAACTGTTTAAGTGAAATATTAACAACTTCTCTCCCACTTCCTGTTACCAATCACTGGTTCTGTTCAATTTACCTCTCAAATCTTTACTTCTTTCCATCCTCCATGTTTCTAGCCTCACTTAGATCACTGCTTCTTTCCCCCAGGTTCCCCGTGAATTATGGAGTAACTTTTGGTGCCTGCTATGGCTGGAATGTTTCTTCCCTCTAAAACTCCTGTTGAAATGTAATTGTCCTTCTAACAGCCTTAAGAGCTGGGATCTTTAAGGAGCAGTCAGGCCTTGAAAGCTCCACCTTCTTAGGTGGGTTTGGTGCCACTGTGAAAGGGCAAGGTCAGCCCCCTCTGTCCCATCTTTCCCTCTTGCCTATTGTCATGTGATAACAGAAAAAAAGAACCTCATGAGAAGCCAGCACTTTGATAATGAACTTCTCAACTCAGCAACTATGAGGCAGTACGTTTCTATTGAGTATAAATTACCCAGTTTCAGGGATTCTGCTACAAAAACACAAAACAGACCAAGAAGGAGCCCCTCCAGTTTCATCTTTCATCTCCTTCTGTCAAACTCTACTCTTTGCACATCAAACATCTTTTCACACTAGAAACATTTCATACTCTTTCCTTAGAGCTTTCGGACGACTATACCGTTTGCCTAGTTTTTACAATGCAGGCACCTGCACACGCACACAAACACACACAGAGATATATACATCTCCTATACACACATAAATATACACTTACATAAATTTGCTCTGAAATGCAATGCATTATCATTCTTTTTTTTTTTTTTTGCATTATCATTCTTATGATCAACAATGCTGTGTCTAATGTCCTTTCGGTATAACCCTCAAACATTCATTACTCTCTAATAAGAAAATGTCCTATTTTACTGTAATTATTCATTGCTTTAGATTCCTTGGCCTGCTATAACAAAATATCTTAAACTGGGTAGCTGAGACAATAGAAGTTTATTACTCACAGTTCTGGAAACTGGGAAGTGCAAGATCAAGATGCTGGAAGGTGAAGATCTGGTGAAGGCTCCACTTTTTTAATAAATGGCACTTTCTCACCGACATGGTGGAAGGTGTCAAAGACCTCTCTTGCACCTCTTTTCCAAGGACACTAATCCCATTTCTAAAAACTCCACCTTCCTGACCTGATCACCTCCCAAGAGTCCTACTTCTTAATACGATCACTTTGAAGGTCAAAATTTCAACACCTGATGTTGGTGAAAACACAAAAGATAATTCAGTCTTTGCCCTTGTTTACCTGACAATACCCTCCAATGGCATCACAAAAGCTTACCCTTTTCAAAACTGTGTCTTCATCACCTAGCACAGCTTTCAGGATGGACACTTACTAAACACATCCTATGAACTGATATATTGAGCAAAAATATAATAAGGCCAGGGTCATAACCTTATTCAAACAGAGAACTATGGTGAAGCACAAGGTAGAATTAATGGCATCATTACTATCCCATTTGTAAGGTAAATTGTATTGCTTGTTCTTCATCCCAAAACACTGAGAATTACTAAAACTGCTCCTGCAAACAGAAACGCTCAGGAAAAGCACAGGATTCCACGGCGTGTTATTTCCTAATTTGCCTTGTTTGGAGGTGACAGCTCAGCTCTAACCGGACATAGCCAAACAACTACCAAGGGCGTAACTAAAAACACTCAGGTTGCCAGCAAATTGTTTTCCAAAAGAATGATTATCAGGACAACAAAACCATGTAAATAAGGAGTGGAAAATGCACAATAGGTCATCTGTCTCTCTCAGGAGAATACTCTCCTAACTGTTGCCTTCCGTGCTCATCAGGATGAATTTTAAGCACAACCAGTGATGTAAATCCTACCTTCACCCTTGGGAGGCTGTTGTGCAAACCAAACGTTTTCATTGCTTCTGCTTGGATGAAATATTTTAAAAGCTGTCTCTTCTCCAGTGTGTGCTACATGTCAGATCCTGTGCTTCTACCTTTTTAGGTTCTATAAATAAATAAACAGCAATAACATCTTGGAACAGTAAGTTTTCATTTAACTAAGAGTTGGGTTATGAGCATCCCATTTACTCTCTACTGACAGGTATCCCTAATAGTGACAATACTTCCTTCTATTCTAAGTTTAACATGCTTTTATTTTATTCTATTAATGTCTAAAAATTAGAAGAACAGACTCAGGATATGTTACTTCAGTAGGTTGAGTCTTAGTAAGAGACTCAGTTTTTGTTGAGATGCAAAGAAAATTTAATGGCATATTGCTTGAATGAACTATGTGCTGGAACCATAAAATTTTTGCATCGTGCAGAATGTTGTATGTTGCTAAAAAATAGTCTGGTGCAATAGATCAGGAGATATGGCAAATGACCTTTTATTTGCAACATTTCCCAAATATCAGTCTTTTGTGCACCTTAAAGATTGGTCACATTTTATGTCACTGGACCAGTTTTCACTTAATATTTTCTTGAAATGACTTATTTTAATTAAATATTTTTAAGTAATATTTACAACATGATTTAATTGCTTATTTTTTTATCCCCAGATACACAAATGCATATAATTTCAAACATTATTGCAGAACTCTTAACGTACCATTTACTTCACATTTTGTGAAAATTGATCTACCATATTGCATTACAAATCTGCAAATAATTTCTTTCTCATTTCATGAAAGATCTTGACTTTTGAAGCTATTTTCGGATAGCTCTCTATCTGTTAAAAATCTGCATTATAGGTACAAATATATATCTATATTTTCAATCTGTTTTACTTAAGCCACTCTCATGTTATTGTTATTCAATTTTAACAAATACAAAGTAATTATAAACATACATTTTAAAAATTAGACTATGTAGGGTTTTTTATGTGATTATAATAATTATAATTATTAATAATATTACATATTACTAAACCTACTTTAATAAGCAGATAAGATGAATAATTAACAATACCTAGATGGCAAGAGGTACTCTTTAAAATATTCTGTTCTCTTATGGAAGTAACCATTACGTGAATATTATGTATGCATATATTTTGTATGACAAACATTTTTAAAAGTTTACTTAAGTCAAACTCATAAATTCTAAATTAGCTATTAATTCAGATAAAATCTTACATTTATCTCTAATTATTTTCTTTGGTTACTATATTGGGTATCTCTGAAAACATTTCTACCCCCAAATTATATTTTTTAGAATTTATGTTAAAATTTTATTCAAAAAAAACAGAAGTTATATGGAAAGAAGATAGACTAATGGTCAATAAACATATAAAAAAACTGCTCAACATCTCTAGTCATCAGAGAAATGCAAATCAAAACCACAATGAGATATCACTTAACTGTAGTGAAAATGGCTTTTATAAAAAAGTCCAAGAACAACAAATGCTGACCTGGATGTAGAGAGATGTGAACACTCATACATTGCCGGTGGGACTACAAACTAGTACCACCTCTGTGGAAAACTGTATGGAGATTCCTCAAAGCACTAAAAGTGGACCTATCATTTGACGGAGCAATCCCACTGCTGGGTATTTACCCAAAGGAAAAAAAGTAATTTTATAAAAAATACATCTATACTCAAATGTTTATAGCAGCACAATTCACAGTTGCAAAGATGTGAAAGCAACCCAAGTACCCATCAGTATGTGAGTGGATTAATAAAATGTGGTGTACGTGTGCCATGGAGTACTACTCAGCCAAGAAAAAATGATGAACTAATACTTTTGCAACAATGTACACGGAACTGGAAAATTATGGAGGAAAAATATTCTTTAGCAACTAATACAGATTTACAAAACTTTGACCATTGTAAAAACCCCTATGGTTATCCTCCAGCTGAATTCATTGCCGTCTATTATTTTTGTTTATGACCTTTCAGCCAGTTCCCAATCCATGTGACTCTATTTTCATCCAAGGCAATTATAATTAATTTGTAAGTAAAAGCACATAATCCACTGTTTCAAATGCTTCACTGGAGCCCAAATACGTGACGTCAGTTGTATCCTCTTCATCCCATTAGTTTTGCAATTCTATCAGACGAGCCCATTATCGTGTTCTGGCATGGTTTGTTCATTATGGACTAAGCTGCTAAAAGCTCAAGATTGTCTTCTAACTGCTTGCAGATTGGCGGTCAATACTTTCTTCCTTACTTAACTCCATATTGAGCTATTGCTTGGTTGTATGCAAACATTTTCCTTGTTTGGACGCGTTTCGGTAGAAGAAAACCTGAAACAAAGTAACTTGTAGAATCCCTTTTTGCAAATCATATAACATATAAATGAGGGACTTTGGGATCTTTGGTCTTTTTTTTTTTTTTTATATTTCTTTAGTTTGACATAAAATTCTTTTCACAAGAATTGATAAGGATTTCAGATTTATTAATTTGTGGGTGCATGTATTTTCAAAGGACAATAAAACTAGGCTAATTAATAATAATAAAAAAAGTTATTCCAGAAGTTTACACAATAAGGCCATGGCTCCAAAAAAAAAATGAGCTAATTGTAGGCCATGATGGAGTAAATCGATAGGGGCGAGGATGTCTGTGGGAAACATGGTGAAATTCATTTGTAACATTTATTTACATTTAAATTGCTATAAATATTTAGCAGACTATAATGTCATGCTGGTTGTAAAAGTAAAAAATTTACAATCTTCAAGATTTTCTGGGGCACCAGTAGTAATTTCATGGCAGTTATTTTTAAGAACCTAAATAAGCAATACTTTAAATTATATCAATGATCAAATGTACTGGCTCCCATTTCCATGACAATTAAATTGTTTGAGGATACATAGATAATCCTACAGCATAGAGAAGTTTGCTCCCTTAGCATTCCCCTTGGAAATCTGTTGGTATTTAGCAGTTATATAGGAAATGTCTTTTTCTAAAACATAAATACAAATCAAAAAAGGAACATCGTACGAAACAACACTTACTCTCAACCTTTCAAAATTATTTACATCTGAGAAATCAGGCATTCCTTTACTAGATTTTCTTCCTGTCTGAGGCAATTAAAACACATGTTTGCAAAAAGTTAATTTAAAAAAAAAAAAAACATTTGCTATCTGGGCATCCACATTTAAAATGTTTTTGGAAACTTCTTCCCTCCTCAATTACCAAAGCTGTTGTTTTCAAAGTGAAAACATCAAAATACTTTGTCTTTTCCTGATCCAATTCAGTAAGAAAGCATTTTCACTTATAACTGAAGAAAGCTCTTACTCTTGTAATCTAATTAACATTTGATCAAATCCCAGGCTAAGACTTGGCCACTACTAACCTTGGCAAATTGAAATTGAAGACGTATAAAATGGCCCTGTTCATTGCTCACCTGGCAGAAAGTGGAGGGAGAAGACAATCAAAGAAAAGAGAAAATGTATTTATTTTCCAATCGAATAGCTAATTTCTAGAGAATTCCATGAAATGATAAAAAAAAAAAACCAAAACAGTAATGAACTTTTGTGAACTTAAATACACATGACTTACAGGCTAACTGATGTAATATTGTAACAGTTGCGAAGAAACTGAAAATAATGTTTTCAATGGCAATATTAGTTGTAACACTATCTATTTCCAGGCTTGCATTCCCTTCAGATTTGCTGACTGACAATGTGTTTGTTTATTTCCTTCAAGATTTAAATGAAAAACACATGCCAAAGGGAGCCCTCAAAATCTCCAAATTGTAATACTTATTTTCAACATTTAATGATGAGGACTCTTTTTATGGTTATGATAAACTCATTTCATGATTAAATATTTCCCCACCAAAAGTACTAAAAGGTCTGTGTGATAGTCACGTGAACTAACACACTGTGTCAGCTACACAACGATACAATTTAAAAATATTGGCAATGAGGAACAAGGAGGCAACCCTAATAGATCCTGAGGCAGGTAAAATGCCCTTCTCTGCCTAATTCACCTCAGATTCCTGTACCTAGTAGCACTCCATTAACATTTATTTAATGGATGCATTAAACTCAGAAAGTATAATTTTTTATTTATTTATTTTTTTCCACTTAGAAGAAAATCTAAATTTCTGGCTTAGTAACAGAAAAATCTAGATTCATGGAAACGAACAAAAAACTGAGTCACTGACATAAGCATAGTTCTAATTTAAATTCACTGAGAAAAAAATGTAATTATTTCCATATAAAAACTTCTTAAAGTTTCAACTCCTTCTACTTCAAAATACAGTTAATTATTTTAAGTGTTCATTTATATAAAATTTTTTTAAGGAAATATCCTCTATTATTATGGATTGCCCCTATGATGGTAGCAGCAGTACTGAATTTGTTCTCTACAGAGCCCTTGGTACCTAGAACAATACCTAGTATACAGAAAAACTAGGGTAACAATTTGCTGAATGAATCCATTCACAGCCCTATGTTAGTCAGGGTTCAAGCAGAGAGGAAGAACAAGTAGGAGATATATATTAAGGGATCTACTAGAAGAAATTGGTTTATGCAGCTGTGGGGACTAGCTAGGTGTGTCTAAAAGTCACAGGACGGGCAGTCAAGAAGGGCAACAGGAACTGCTGTCCACAGGAAGAATTTCTTCTTCATCAGGAAAGCCACCACTTTTTTCTTAAGTCCTGTCAACCAGTTGAATGTGACCCACCCAGGTTATCTAGGATAATTTCTCTTGTTGGAAGGCAACTCTGCAAAATACCTTCCCAGAAACACCTCAATTCATGTTTGAATCAATGAGGACTATCGCCTCACCTGGTGGACATGGCGAAAGCCCTGAGGAAATGGGACATGCACTGCATGGTGGCACATGAGCCATCACTGGGAATATGAACAGAGGTAGTGTCCATCCTACAGGTATCGTGTATTGACACGTACTTGGCTCTAAAGTTAATTTGCCTTTAAGTTTTCCATGTATGTTATCATTTGTAATAATTTTAAGAATCCTATGCTATTGTCCACATTGTACAGAGGAGAAACTTTAAGAAAGACTGAACGATTTTCAATGTTAACCAGCTAGGGAGGGTTAAAACCTGCAATATATATCTTCAAAGCCCTAATTCCTAAAATCTATCATCTTGGTATGGCTTTATCAAATAGTCACGGGCATATCAAGAAAGAGGAAAAGGAACAGAAAAATTCGAGTGTGTCACTTCCGTCAAGAAATTCAGTCCCACTGTGATGCACTGTTCTTACCCTCTCCGCTGCTGTCCGCATCCTTGTTGCCCTTCAGCACTCCCAAGAAAGTGCTAAAAGAGCATGGAGGTCAGTTAAGATAATGATTATCAAGATATTTGTGTCTTCTTGAAATGGAGCATTTTGAAAGCCACTAAAATGCTTTTTAAGCCAACAACAGTAGGAAAAACAAAATTTTCTCATATGTAACTGTCAAAATTTTGCTCGAATTATTATTGCTTTTTATTTAACTTTGTTCAATGTCTGGCTCTGGCTTTTAGAAATTTCTGTAACTAAAAGTACGAACAAGATTTCAGCTTTTTAGCATGTGATAAATAATTTCTCCATGACATGTTTTTCATTCTGCTTTCTCTTATTCTGTCTTCCTCCTGGTATTTTTTATTTGCTCCCTAAATTCCTAACTATTGTTATGGAAACCTCTACCTCGGGTATAGTCTGGTGTTCTGAATCACATAGAAATAATGATAAGAGAGATACAAGTCAATTTACCTCTGGAGAATCAAATGGAATATCGTTTATTACAAAGTTTAGTAAGCATCATTCAGTCTCAATGTACAAGAGTTGGGACGTTGATAAAAACAAGCTGATTTTTGAATTTAATAGTGACTCTTAATCTGGCCATCATGACTGTGTAAACCAAAAAGTTATAATCACATAATGACATCTTAAGAAATAGTAATCCATTGTAGCATTTTCATAACGAAACAAAGTCTTCTATTTCTGATAGTAAACATCATTTTCTTCTGTCTAGTGTTGGTGTGAGCTATAAGTTCTGTTCCTGCTCAAAAGATAGAAATGGGAGAGAGTTAGCAGAAAAGTCCAAATACAGCCCCCAAAGAAGAAAGTCGTCCCAAAAGAAAGAAAAATGAAAACAGCTGCAGTGTCATCCTCCATTATGTTAGCTCAGGCACGGTTCTTGCTAAAGAACAGACATTCAATCTGCTTTGAATTATTTGTCACTTGGCTTCTTTATATTTCCATGCCCTATTTTGCATTTCGTTCACTACTCATTGTGTTATGCAATCTACATTCTGTAAAACTAATGTTAATATATATCCTTACCAATGATCGCACTATGTGTAACCAACTTTAAAACCTTCACAACCCTGGATGTTTTAGACTTTGCAACCAAACTTGATGATTTTCAGGTTCAAGTTCACTTGCTCTTGGCTCAACTGGATATTAAAACCCAATGCAGAGGCCTGTCAAGGGCTTATAAAATATTCAAAAAGTTTTTTGCGCATCAAATAGCTCTTAAGACAGAACATTTTGATGAGTTTAGTGTAAATGAATCAGAAGCATATGGATTAAATTTACCTTAAAATACTCCTGGGTTTAAGAATTAAGAGAAAATGTGCTTGGCAAAACACATTTTGGGTTTTTCCTAACCCAGAACATTGGAAAAGTAGTTCAAGATGTTTGACGAACCCAAAACATGGCTGGGCTCACCCATCCCTAATTCCCTGTGGTAATAGCAAAAGACAGGCAGAGGCAGATTTTAGGTGCATAAATCTAGTTCAGGTTTTATCATGGTCATCCCAAACTATTAGATAACTTGAGAATGCCTTGCCTCATCTAAATCAGATTTGTGCTCTGTGCTTTTTTTTAAATCTCTGTTTAAGGACTATAAAATGTGTGTTATATATGAAGGGTGTGGTCCTACATAGTTACTGGATAGCGGTTTCTGTGTGTCCACTTAATAAAGAAGAGAAACCGTAAGGATTATGCCTACCTAGGGAATATCAAGAGATGCGCAGAAACATCCTTATTAACCTCCATGACTATTCCCTTTGACTGAATGAGAAGTTTGTCAATTATTCCTACTTCTAAAATTCGAAGCATGCTAAAGAACACTCAGGGTTTCAATAAAAGCAACATGTACAATAATCAATATAATGAAATTTGATTTCCTTTTTCCAACATCACTTTAATTTCTATACTAGAAGTGGGCAGCCTATATGAGCAAGTCATTAAACTCTGAGTACAGTAATATACTAAAAAACAGCCATTCATTCCTGATTTAAGGAGCAGCCATTAATACCTTAATTATTTTTGGACTTGAATATATGACTAATTTTTACTTGTAAGTAAACAAATGTGGAGAAAAAATAATTTTTATATGCTATCTTTTTTCTCTTTCAATAGATAAACCAGGGAGAGACACTGATCATTGACTCATATTCAATAGATTCCTATGACTTAGTAACACACAGAATTTTGAATTACAGCATAAAACTTATTCATGTAAAGTCTGGCTAATGTCTTCAGTTAAGATAGTATGTTAAAGACAGCATCTAAAGTGCAAGGTGCATGTGAATTTTTATAACAGTATGTAAATGTAAAATACATTCTTTAAAGTTAATAAAGTTGAATGATAATGTACCATGTCAGGCTTGAAAACTAAAGAGGGTTTTCCACAAGAAAAAGTTACCAAGTTACAGAGTAATGATAGGCTGTTTTCTGTAATATGGTAAGAAATGAGTAAGGAGATATAAATACTTAGTTTTACACATATTTATGCAAAGAGGCTAAATTTTTAAAAATGGCTTCTTGCTTACTTTACTAATAGATTATAAATAAGTAATGTTCGGTTTCAAATTAAAAATTGAGATAATTGATTCATAAAATAGAATGTTTACTTAAAAATCTATCTAGATAGAGAATATACTAATTTTAATGACAAAAGCACAACTACAGCATTTTATAACTTAGTCTTCCATCAACCTTAACGTTCTGAAGCTCAGTAATGAAAAGGTGTTCTTAGCATCCCAAAGAAATAACATTAATCCGCTGCACTAAGGACATACATTTTGATCCTAGCCTTTCATTCATAGCCTTTTGGATTCTTATTTATCATACAATTTCCTCGACTGTGACACAGGTATTTACTGAGCACCTACTGTGAATAAAGCATAGTTGGATACAGGAGGATATGAAGATTATTTATTCAGAATTATTTCAAAAAGTTTGTCATATATTGGGTAAATTGAAACATATAAAAGGCTATTATTAAAAGTAAAACATCCTCTCTTTAGCCATCTGGTGACCATAGTGATGTTCAGTAATGATGTATACAGGATGTTTTCTCAGATGAGTTGGCAAACTTAGTTGTCCTCGTACAACAGCTCTGATGGCCATTCTAGGAAGAGAATTCCAAAATTGCTTTCAAGGGTGAACTAGGCACAGCAATGGAGCATAGCTCCCCGAAGGGAGTCCTTTGCAGGTGACTGTAGTGACGATACTCAGCAGTAG
This sequence comes from Galagoides demidoff, assembly GCA_963574575.1. Classification (NCBI taxonomy): domain Eukaryota; kingdom Metazoa; phylum Chordata; class Mammalia; order Primates; family Galagidae; genus Galagoides; species Galagoides demidoff. Next base: position 4,697 of record CAUYQV010068447.1, on the reverse strand, counting down.
ATATGTAGCACTTTTTCTAGGAAGAGTAAGTGAACTTAATTGTCTGACCTCCTGAAATCATTATAGGAAAAACATCCTATGGATTATCAAAAAAGAATTAAAAAGAACTGATAAAACAGGTATATGTCAGCAGGAACACTAAGAGCTAACAGTTTTGCATTAAGGAAGGAACAGAAAAGTGTACAAAATGAAAGGTAAAAATATATTGACTGAGTAGCAAAGAATGCCAACAGGAATTATTTAAACTATGTCTTCAGTTTATTTTGTCTGAAAATGTCAGAACATCTTAACACATTTCACCCATCATGAACTTTGTATGAATTTTGTTATTATTTGGAGACAACTGCACAAATGTTATGCATAAGTCATTATAATATGTATATAACTGAATTAATACAAGTCAAGTAGAGTAGACATAATTTTGTAAAACAGAGCAGCCTTGAGACAGTAACTAGGGCTTAGCAGAAGTTAATCTCAAGGCAGTCTATGAGGAAGATTCTCAACTAGTTTTAAAAACCTGGGACTACAGAGGTATAGTAACTAAAAGGGATACATTGACCCTTCTTCCAGCTAAGTTGATATTATGTTGATGTGTGTCCCATGCATTGCATGTAGCTAAGTAACTAGGAGAATTTGTTAACAGGAGCAGTTTTCTGATATTGAACTTCCGTGAATAGGACTCAGTCAACTTAATTGTTAACAAGCCTTCCAACTGAGCATTTTAATATTTGAATGCTACTATTCTAAATTCAATCAGGAATCTTTTTGAAACAAGGACATGAAAAGTTTCTGCAGGTAGCTAGTGAGAAGATATCAAAGAATATCCCTGTCTTATTATAAAAGTGATACTCTAAGTAACAATGCTTTGTAATATTTGCTGGACAAAATGTTGGCATATGGACATTACATACGAGAGCCATTTACTATAATAGTTACATCTGCCATTGCCATTCATTGTAAAAAAATGATCTAATTTTTATTCATACACCAAATGCAGGTTTCTATCTTGTTATTTTGTATATCAGCTTCCCATAAGTCTGAAAATAGCCAAGCTACTCAAGTCCCCCAACACCTGGCAGTGACGTCACTTTTTATCAGAACTAAGGAAAAAGTGAAAAAAACTCGAATAGAAAACAACATCCCCCAAATTACTAAGCCCTGGGCCCAACATTATCAAGCCTTTTGGAATGCTTCTCATCAAAAGTGATATTTTTCTAGGTTTCTGGTGCAATCTATCAGCAGCTATCATGGAGTGATGTGTGCAAATGCAGAATAAGAACAAACAGGTAGAAATACAAAGAGAAATAGAGAGAGCAGAGGATCCGGAAAAGGAGAACCTGAGATCTAGTAGAAAGGCAGCATTTCTCCAGAGCACCCTGTTTAACCCACGTCACCTACACTATCAGCATTTTTCATTTTTAAAAGATTGTTCCTTGTGTGTTAGTATGCCCTTCCCCATAATTCACCACATCATACCCACTTACCAGCAGCCATACAGAAAGAGGTACCCTTGATATCTAAGGCCATATTTCTATTTCTACCCCTAGTCATGAAATGACAACTTCTCGTGGGTACCGCATCATACCCACTTACCAACAGCCATACAGAAAGAGGTACCCTTGATATCTAAGGCCATATTTCTGTCTCTATTCCTACAGTCATGAAATGACACCTTCTCTCTTTATGTCAGTTTCTTTTCTGTAGCTTTATTCCTTCTCAAGCCACCTTCTTAAATCTTTCTACTATTCACGGGTAAGATTTTATTAAAAGAAAAATTCTTGACATTTATCTTCATTTAATTACCTCTCATCCATTTTTGGTTTACTTGTAACTGAGTTCTAGCTCTACTAGGCCAGAAAAATTCCCCTTTATTATTGTTACCCATGGTTAAATACAATGGATTCTTTTTAAATTCATGCGTATCTTTTTTCTTCTATTGATAGATAATATTTTACATGTTGACGAGGTGCATGAGAGTATTTGTCACAGGTATAGAAGGTGTAATGATCGAGTCAGAGTACCTGGAGAGTCTGTCCCCTTGAGTATTTATCATTTCTATGTGTTGGGGTCATATCAAGTCTTCTTTTCTATTTACGTTGAAATATACAAAGTATTTCTGTTAAGTATAATTAACCTAGTCTATTATCAAACCTTTGAACTCACTTCTTCTACCTAACTGTATGTTTGTACCTCTTAACCAACCTGTTTTCATCCTCCTTCCTCTACCTACCCTTACTAATCTCTGGTATCTGTTACTCTATTCTCTGTGTCCATGAGATTGAATTATTTAGTTTGCACATATGGATGAGAACACGGCAATATTTGTCTTTCTAGGCCTGGCAAATTTCACTTAACATAATGACCTCTAATTCCATCCATGTTTGCTGGAAATGACAGAATTTCATTCTTTCTTATGAGTGAAGAGTATTTTATTGTGTATTGATGCTACATTTTCTTTGTCTGTTTTTCTACTGATGGACAGTGAGGTTGAGTCCACACCTTTGCTGTTGTGAACAATCCTGCGATAAACCCAAGAGTGCAGGTGTCTTTTTGATACATTGATTTTTCCCACCCAGTAGTGGAATTGCTGGATTGAAGGGTATTTCTATTTTTAGCTCTTTGGAAAATCTCCATCCTGTTTTTCCATAGTGATTGTACTAATTTACATTCCCACCAGCAGTATATAAGAATTGCCTTTTCTCCATATCCTGGCCAGTATCTATTATTTTTCGTCTTTTGATAATAGCCATCTTAACTGGGGTGAGAGGATATCTCGTTGTGGTTTTTATCTGCATTTACCTGACCATTAGCAATGTTGAGCATGTTTTCTGTATCTCTTGGTCATTTGTATGCTTTCTTTTCAGAAATGTCTTCCCCGTGTTTAATGGAATAATTTGATTTTTTTCCTTTTTTTTACTGTTGAGTTCTGTGTATGTTCTGGAAATTAATCTCCTGTTGGATGACTCATATGGAACCAAAAAGGAGCCAGAATAGCCAAAGTAATCCTAACCAAAAAAACAAATCGTAGGCATCACACTAACCTGACTTCAAACAGATTATAAATAATACAATGCTATGGTAACCAAAATACCATGGTATTGTTATAAAAATTGACAACAGAACCGAATACAGAAGCAGAACTAAATGTATGAATTTCCAGTAAACCGATATGTGACACAGTTGCCAAGAATATACATTGAGGAAGAAACAGCATTCCCAGGTAACTGGTGCCGGGAAAACTAAATAAGCATTTGCAGAAGAATAAACTGAACTCCTGTCTCTCCCCAGATACAAAAATCAACTTAAGGTGGATTAAAAACTTAAATGTAAGACCTGAAACTATAAAACCATTAGAAGAAATAAATCAGGGAAAACTCTTCAGAACTTACATGTATATGTAATTCTAATGTATTAATTTTACTTCTGAAAAAATTTCAAATGACAAAATTATCTATTTAATTGAGCTGACCACTATTAATTGGGGGAAAATGTAGCAGTCCATTTCTTTCTAGCATGAAGTTTGGCCAAATAGTTTAAAACTAAAGTTTTAAGGATCACTATTGTCCTAAACTATTAACATGTATACATGTTGGGAACAGGAAAGCTTAGTGTGGTGGACAACAGTCCCACATATTCAGATATCATAGCAGGAGAAGACGTAGCCTCCTACATGACAGCTGAATATTTTGGTGCCATCTATGTGTTAGACACTAACTCCAGTAACAACCCATGATCTATAAATTACTACTTCCTTCTGCAGTTCACTGATTTTGGCAAACTTTCATAGAGTTTATCAGTTTCCTAGTGTTATGTTGAGCTGGAATTTATCAACAGCAAGCTATGTTCTTTGGCTTTATGTAAAGCATAATATCTTTTTAAATGATTACAGGAATTTCTGCTTTATCATGTTACAAGTCTTTGATTTTCATTCATATTCAAGTGAAGAATGACACAGTAACCAGCGCTGTATGCATGGCTCACCATGCCTGGTCAATTACAGGCTATAAAGAAAATGTTCAGTCCATGTGATTCTCTGGTTTCTGGAAAATTATTATTTTTTAATTAAATTATAGCTGTGTACACTAATGCAATCATGGGGTACAATGTGCTGGTTTTATATACAAAATGAAATGTTTTCATCAAACTAGTTAACATAGCCTTCACAGCATTTTCTTAGTTATTGTGTTAAGACATTTATGTTCTACACCTAGTAAATTTCACATGTACTCTTGTAAGATGCACCATAGGTGTGGTCTCACCAACTACTCTCCTTGCGCCCACCCTCACTCCTCCCCTCCCCTCCCTCTCCCCTTTCCTTTTCTTCTTGATCTATAATTGGATTTCATAATAAAGCTATAAATTGGGTTCATAGTAAGACTGAGTACATTGGATACTTTTTCTTCCATTCTTGAGATACTTTGCTAAAAAGATTATGTTCCACCTCCATCCATGTAAACAAGTAAGAGGTAAAGTCTCCATCTTTTCTTAAGGCTGCATAATATTCCATGATGTACATACAGCACAATTTATTGATCCATTCATGGATCAATAGGCATTTGGGCTTCTTCCATGACTTAGCAATTATGAATTGGGCTGCAATAAACATTCTGGTACATACATCTTTGTTATAATGTGATTTTTGGTCTTCTGGATATATACCAAGTAGAGGAATTGGAGGATTGAATGGCAGGTCTATT
>CAUYQV010068446.1:0-67692 GCA_963574575.1 Galagoides demidoff | reverse complement strand
ATATATTTGTGTGTACATCTGTGGGGGAGACTGAAGATGGGAAGGATACCTGAGAAAGATAAATCAAGAAGTGAGTTGAGAAAAGAAATAAATCCAGCAGTTAAGTATCTTCTGGAAATTCTTCCTGCCTTATACTTGTGAGTTTGCATGAAGTGGCTGCTGGTCACTGTGTGCGTTCACTGTGTGTGTTCACAGAGTGCGTTCACTGTGTGCGTTCACTGTGTGCGTTCATTGTGTGCGTTTGCTGTGTGCGTTCACTGTGTGTTCACAGAGTGCGTTCACTGTGTGCGTTCACTGTGTGCGTTCACTGTGTGCGTTCGCTGTGTGCGTTTGCTGTGTGCGTTCACTGTGTGCGTTCACTGTGCGTTCACAGAGTGCGTTCGCTGTGTGGGTTCGCTGTGTGCGTTCACAGAGTGCGTTCACTGTGTGCGTTCACTGTGTGCGTTCACTGTGTGTTCACAGAGTGCGTTCGCTGTGTGCGTTCGCTGTGTGCGTTCGCTGTGTGCGTTCACAGACTGCCAGCATTGGCACCAGCCCATTCCTGTGCCTGTCCCATTTATTTTCTATTCTCCAGTTTGGAAAAGCAACTGGTCCCTGTACCCTAGGGAAAATTGCTCCCCATACATAACTTCATCTGGGACACCCTGGGTTGTCAATAGTGACACTGTAAAGAAGACAGACACTGACTTCTAGGAACAAATCAACATGTTCTTGCCACTCATGCACTCTGGAGAGCTAATTACTATTCCTGCCCGTGGGTGGGCTGAGGGTGAGGAGCAGGGCTTTGGTATGGAGAAGGTCAGAAACCTAACTGAAAGGACTTTTTACTGTTGACTCTGACACTTTTCTACTTCAGAAAAATGTTGTGGGTTTTCCATCATATTTGGAATAACGAAGATAATTACATCTTAAGAAAATGTTCTTTGTTTTGGAATTCAAAAAGAATCTTAATATTCTTGTCTCCTGATTATGAGAATAGAGTACTCATTAGTAGGTTAGGTATTCCCAACAGCTCTGATTACTACCAGGTTTGAATGTCTTTTCTAAATCTGATTGGCAGAGCCACCCTTGGATGTATATTAGTGAGGGTGGGAGAAAGGAAAGATTATACTTCACCGTGTCTGAGAAATAAGGGTTACATAATTCCAAACTCTACTACTTTTCCCCTTTGAAGAATAATTGACTTTATTTCAAGGGATAATTGAATATGTGATCATTCATAAGTTAGAAAAATATATTACAAATATGCACCAATGAGGTTCACAGAAGTTGAAGTTGTGAACACAACTTCAAGTTGTGCAGAAACTGAAAGAGTGCACCTAGGTGGAAGGAAACCCAGCCGTCCTGATGAACTGTGGGGCAGGCAAGGCAAGCATGAAGAATTAACTTTTTTTATGGTTGATGATTTTAAATGGTCAGTATTTGCTGAGCTTCATTAGGGTGCAAATTACCATACTAGATTATTGTCATGTATCAGCTAATTTCATTCTCACAAATGCCCTACTGTATTGGATATTAGTAGCCCAAATTCAAGGGGACTGACTTGCCCAAAGTCACTCTGCAAGTAATTGGTAGAAACAACTCACACCTGGTTTGGTGCCTATAGCTCAGCGGCGAGGGTGCCAGCCACATACACCAGAGCTGGTGGGTTTGAACCCAGCCTGGGCCTGCCAAACAACAAGGACAACTACAACTGTGGTTCACTGAGGTGCAAATATGCACCACTGAGGTTCACAGAGCTGTCATCTAGGGGCACTTAAGGGTATCCAGTAGGCATCCAGTGATGCTAAGCAGCAATAAAGAAGGGCTTGCAACGAAGACTGGGATCTCTAAACCATGACCAGAATGAGGCTAATGATGTGGAAAGCAGGTCATGTAATTGAGCCTTTGGTTAATAAAGATGGTGGCTTGACTTTGTCACCAGGGTTTGCATTCGATAAGAATACCCTTATTATATGGTTTGCTGCATATTCCAACACATGGGATTTTAAGAGCCCATCTATCCTGACCTTTTATGGACCTTTATGAGCTCCAAGGTGGTTTGGTGATGGGGTAGAAAGAGAAATGGGAGTTATTCTAACCCTGACCCCAGGAGTCTTTAAACTTCATATTTCCAGACACCATTGGTGGGTGAAACATTATAACATAACGATGACATTTCAATTTTAACTGCTGTGTGATTTTCCAAGTTAAAATTCCACTATGTTAATGCATTCATCTGATTTTCTGACAAAAGGTGAAGTTGCTTAGCTTTGTTGAAAGGCATCAGCTTAATTTCTACCACTAGGTGGCAGATATGGTTTTTCCCCTCTGGACATGTTCTTAGGAAAGGAATCTACTCCTCCTCTACACAACCTGTGTGTGCACCCACACACACAAATACACATGTGAACATACACGCACACACACAGACACATATGCATACACACAAACGCACATGCACGCCCACCCACACACACGTATTCACGCATACAGACACATGTACATACCCACATACACTGGTGCACACACACGCACATACACCCAGACACACTGAGGTGCACAGACCCACACACACACCTTTCTCCCAATCTTTGTGGACTTCCGTCATTTTTACCGTGTAAGGTTTCTGTTCACAAAACACCATGGGAGCCAAGTCCATTGCTTCCCACTTTTTCTATAGCACGGCTTCTGCTTCCTGGATAGACACCTGTTTTGTCTATAGCTGGGTGGGAGGAGAAATCAGTCAAGTTTCAGTTCTTGTTTATGTTTAGTTTAATAAATGGTGGATAGAGTTTCTTCATTTTTTTTTTTTTGCTTTTTGAAAAAAGAAGGAATGGAACAGAATTACAGTTGATTCTTAAGTAGTAACTCACTTATTCATTATCTATAAAAGGTAATTATTTAATAGGTAATTATCAACGATACTTTGGCTAATCACCTAAGCAGTAGCTAAGTGCATGAGTACTTAGCCTCTGGGCTGTGGCCCAGAAGATCATCCCCAAAATCTATAAACTGTCTTTAGTGACCACTTTATTATGTATTGCTGAAACTTGATTTGGTGTTTAATATGTATGTCCTATACATACATGCACGTGAACATACACATTTTGGACACCTTTATGTGCACAGATATAAAGAAAAATTGAACCTGGTTGCCTAAATATAGTACTTAGCCTCTGGCCTGAGGCACAAGTGAAGACAGAGGCAGCTGTCAGAGAGTAAGCCTTGACTCTAGTGTCTGAGGTAAAGAAAATAAGCTATAAGAACAGGACTTCCACAACATACTCTCATCTTTCAATCCTGCGTCTCACTCAATAGATATTTTGCTTCATTTATTTTTCATTCTTTCATTCCTCCCCTTATCCTCCATCTTATTTTAAGCTTTATTTATTTGTTTTTTTGATACAGAGTCTTACTCTGTGGCCCTGGGTAGAGTGCCATGCCATCATAGCTCACATCAATCTCAAACTCCTGGGTTCAAGTGATCTTCCTGCCTCAGCCTCTTGAGTACCTGGGACTTCGTGCCCACTACTATGCTTGGCTAGTTTTTCTCCTTTTAGTAGATGCAGGGCTTCATTCTTGCTCAAGCTAGTCTTGAACTCCTGAGTGCAAAGGATCCTCCTGTCTCGGCCTCCCAGAGTAATGGGATTACAGACAGGAGCCACCACCCCCAGTCTCCTCCTTAATTTTTAACTCCACATTCCTAAATGTCATCATTTCAAATTTTCTGTATAGTTTTACTATTTTGAATAGAAACATCTTTTTGAAACTAAACAAGCACTTTTATGGAAGGTCCAGACTCTCTGAAGGAAGTTTATTTTCAACCCCATCGACACACTAAAATCACTGGGGAGAAGGGACGCTTTGATAAAACACGAACACACAGAATCCTGTCCAGACAAGGGAATCCTAATCTCTGGGACTGCACATGCACTGATATCTCTTAAAACCTCTCCAGAACACTTTGATTCCCTTTGAGAGTTGAGACTCTCTGAAATGCAGCAGTAAGTCCTGAATCATTCTCTTTAAACCATCTGAACCTTGCACCATTTTCCTGATGAGTCACGCTCAGAACGCTGCAGTCCTTGAGCTTTCCCTTGGTGTGTTGGGTGCGTGTGTGTGACTAGCCCTTCGTTCCCCATCTCCGGCCTCACTAATGCCTTATACCCATCTGCCTTGCCACATCGTCAACACCATCATCCCAATCCACCTCTCTCTTTCCAACACTGATGCATTTGGCTTCTTTTTCTGATGTTTAGGTTTATAATTTTTCTCACACTCTTGAATGGCAAGATAACAAGAGAAAAACATTATGGTAGAAGAAAGCAATATTCTCACAGGCCATGAAACTCTAGTTATTAAACATGCAAGAAAATGTGTGAATAAAAATCACCTTGAACTCTTACTCTTCAAAAGAAGGAGAGTCAGCAGCTGAAAACATTGTCAAGGTAAGTCCCTCTCTGTCCTTGGCTTTTTTACTGAATTGCCCCCTACTGTTCTTACTCTAAGGGTATGAGCTGTGCATCTCTTATTCATTGTTTTACCCCTGGAGAGAAGCAAAAGGTATATTAATTGCAAGGAACAAGAACCATCCTGACAAAGTGTGGATTCCACAAGTCATGTCCTTTAATGCTACAGAGCAAAGTAGTAGAATTCAGCGGGGTCTTACGAAGGGATTGCAAATAGGCCATGGAGAGCTTTGGGGGTTTTATGCTTCTTTTAGTGTGCATATTCTGTTTTTCTTCTTTCCTCCATAGCTTTTTATGCTTCTTAGATGAATGTTGCATTACAGAGCAGCCAGCTACTGCAAGGTATAAATGGTACATTTCCAGTCTGGGATTAACTGGTTATTTCCTGGCAGCTTGTCAAGGGACAGAATCTAATTGGCACAGCCTGAGGGAGATAATCCACTCGGGTCAAATTGAAGCTCACACACCGTGACTGTGGTTGCAGGTCACCTTATGGATGGGGGTTTCTCAGAAAAGGTGAGTGGATGTGAGCTTGGAAGATATCCCAAGATATCCCAAAGGTGTAGCCCGCATTGACACATGGTGGGGATGCAAAAAGTATTTTGAATAAATGAATAAAGTAGTAAAAGAGTAAATCAAGAGACTGTAAGTTTGAGGCTACATAGTAAGCTTTGACTGACAGGCGCAAAGTAGGTTATTAAGCAGCTATTTTGCTGCAGACACAGTGCTTACCATGTTTCCCCAAAAATAAGACACTGTCTTATATTTATTTTCTCTCAGAAGATACACTAGGGTTTTTTTTTGGTTTTTTTTGTGTGCAGTTTTTGGCCAGGGCAGGGTTTGAACCCACCACCTCCAGCATCCAGGCTGGCACCCTACTCTTTTGAGCCACAGGCACCGCACACTAGGGCTCATTTTCAGGGGACATCTTCCTCTCCATGCTGAAATGCATGGTATGGCTATGCAGATACGCTGCGTAGCCACGCCCATCACTAAGCCTTATTATCGGGGGAGGGCTTATATTTAACAAATGCATAGAAATCCTGCTAGGGCTTATTTTTTGGGTAGGTCTTACTTTTGGGGGAAACACAGTAGTACCATGAGGAATAAAAGCTGAAAAGAAAGGAGTTTCTGACCTTAAGGAAGAGGTATTGTTCATATAAAAACAAAAAGGTATCATGGATATTCAGTCTATGGAGAGATCTTACTTTTGGTTGTTAGTTAAAATCATTTTAGCTGCTGAAAATCCAGAAATCTCAGTGGACAGATACAATAGGATATTTTTGCTTCAATTGGGAGCAGGGCGCCCTAGGTCGGCTGCCTCCAGCACATGGCTTTGGCCACAACCATTCTATAACTCAAATCTGGCCAGCAGAAGGGGAAGAGAGAAGCGGGCTCATACCACCTTGCTAACAGCCCATGGTCAGCCCCCCACCACAAAGGAGGCTGGGAAATGCAATCTTTCTGCATCCTAGAGAAATGGCAAAAGCATTTTGGGAACTGCCAACCAGGCAGTAGGAGGTAGCTTTGGCAGTGGGAGGGAGGAGTGAGCAGAAGAAGAATTCATGGGAGGAATGAATGCTATGATGATCAAAGAGATCCCTTTTGAGGTGTAGTTCTTAACTGTTGGAAAGAGAACAGCAATTTTAGGAAGGAAAAAAGTAATGTGGGCCAAGATCTGGAGCTGGGGAATAACTGTGTTTGGGGAGTGGTGAATATGAAGTAACTGAATTAAAATGTCATGTCATAAACTTTCTTTGCCTCTTGAAAATGCATTTCTATTGATCTGAGAACATCAGTTTATTTTCCCAAACAATGATTTTTTTTTGGAAATTGTGCTGATTAACAGTGAGGAAGAACAAAAGTTTGAAGGAAAAGTAGTAAGAAAAACTTGATCATGCTCATCTTGCTTAGATCTTGTTTTTCTACTCTGACCTTCTGCATTCTAAGTTAAAACTACCACTCTTATTTTCTTTGTAAAATAGCAAGTTGGCCTCAAGATTGTGTATAAAAGCATTAAAACTTTATTTATCAAGATATAGGTTTAAATCAATTAGGGTTGGCATTAATATTACTTTTAGTCCTTGTATCTTCTTACTTAAATCAGATCAATACAGACAACTGTACTTATTTACTTATGTGTAAATATTATTTTTTTTTCTTCAATGGCATTCATCTCAACTAAATATCTTAAAAGAATAATGGGGAGGGTATTTTCTCTCTTGTTCAGAATTTCTTTTAAACTAGACATCTGGTATTTGGCACTTGACTTTTATTAGACTGATTGAGTAGTTTAAAGGGGGATAAATCATATGACTTTCATTTTAATTTTTACTATAATGGTTTAATGTAGCCATGCTATTACTCAACATATGCTGAGTAATAGCATTAAAATAAAATTGGTAAGTGAAATCTACCTGTGTTCAGTTTTGGAATGACACTAATTAGAGGAAGGTTTTTCAGATCAGAATTGGATAAGCTAGTAATTTTTAAAAATTGTAATAATATAATAAGAAGTGATTGGGTTTTAGCATGCTGTTATTGAAAAAGAAAAATTTTGAGGGAAATTAACAACTTTACCCTAATTCTAGACTGTGGGGAGAGCAAATTAGGGGAACTCTTTTGCATGCCAGAAACCATTTAGATATAATTTTAAGTCATTTCATATACATCTATCTTAAACAGACATATTAACTTGAAAACTGGACTGATCTGAGTTGGACTAAAGGATGATGGAGATTTCTCAGCCTTGTAAGAAGCATTTACTTTAATTTCTCATTTCAGTAACTAAGATACAAGAACCCTTTGCCATCCCACTCCTTAATTTTTGGCAGCTCGCCAGCTACTTTCTATGGTTCTGGGTATTAGAGTATGGACCAGTGCTTAGAACTAAGTAGGAATTTCATTTATAGCTTTGAAATGTCTAGCTACATGTCCTTAACTATGGCACTTCTTGGTAATCTGGGATCAAATCTCAATCATTTCTATGTAGAAACTGAACAAAGAGAAAATTAACAAGGCAATATTTAATACTTTCTTCAAATTCCTTCAGTTATTTAGCATAAATAAGAAAATTAAATGGGTCAGTCTTATTGCAGAGATCCTGATTCTATAAAGTTTGGGTTCACGAATATGACTAATAATTCAAAAGAGGTGTGACAAGTGACCTGAAACATGTCAAATCATACTGTAAGAGAAGATTTTCTGACTTGTTAATTTGGAATGTTGCTGCTCTCATCATAAGAATGAAAGGCTTTTCTATTCAGTGAGGTATAAAAGGAAATTCTTTCAATGTCATGACTAGAATGGCACATGCTGTATTTACTTAGTGACTGTCAATAAGTCAGACATATTACTGGTCATACTTTGCTATTTTTAGGCATTTGATATAGTCGTAATCTCTTTATGCTACAGAAGTCCAGACAGGATAAACCAATCCGCTGGCTCGGTATGCCAAATTGGCACACTCAGCACTTGAAGAAGTTCTGGAAAATGGCTTTTGAGGAGCAAGCACGTCCTTGTTCTCCTATATCCCCTCAAGTTAATGCACCATTTTTCTCCAAAGATCTGAAATTTCAGATTTATTTTTATTTTTATTTATTTATATATATATATATATATTTAATGTTTTGTTTTCCCTTTTTCTAGACAATCTCAAGAAGACTGGGTAATATAGGGGAAAATGTCAAAAAGTACCACAAAGTGATACTCATTGAAAGACTCGCACTGTTGCTCAATTTTCTTTCATTGCTCCTTATTTGGATAGTAATTTCCACTATTAGATTCATTAGCCACTAGGAAAGATTATTATCATATAATACATGAATATACCCAATAAGAAAGAAGGCATCGCGGCTAATGTGTTCCTTTTGCCTTTCTACTTTTATATTCCTTTTAATTAGTATGTTGTTCTTGGTGAAACAAGCAAAAACTGTCTACAATACACATTATTTGTCTTCAGGGAGTTTATTATGAAATAGCCTAATAGACCTAAACAGTGAACAATTAAAGAAAGCTAATTACAAAGGTGAGAGATTAAATACGACCATTTCAAATAATTGTGGTAGAGATAGCAGCCAGAGTAAGGAAACTCTCTTTATGCCTGGAGGTGACTTGAGTTGGGCCCTGCATTACTGTGGTGTCACTGAGATTGTCACTGACCAGATATGACTGAGATAAAATTCCAAGTACAGTAACGTTTACAGTAATACAGCAGAGATCAACTTGGGGAAGCCCAAGGCATAGCCATGCAATTCCTACATATATTTAGTATCCATCGAAGGCTCACATGAGAAAGATTTGGACAAATGTGTGAATACAACCAAAAGATCAACATTGATTGCTTTACAATTTAGAGTTTTCTGGTATTGCACCAAGTGTATTTATCCCTCTTCCTTTTTGCTGCCCAACTTTCTCTTTGATGAAGCAGAAGAAAGCCAGAAGTTTTTCTCCATATTCCTGAGCATTCCACTGCTTTCATCACACCTGAGTGTTGTGCTCGTGGGCACAGAGAGCAGTGCTATTTTTTCCTTTCAGCTGCCCAGGTAGCTCCTACCCAGTGACAGGGATTCCTTTACACCTGCCAGAGGTCCAGAGCATACAGCCATTTTATTGAATGGCTTTGACTTTGTTACAAAAAGTGTGGACATACATTTTAGGATACTTTACCTGTTTTCTTTCCCCAGACTCATGTTTTATTACATGACATTTAGTTTCAATTCACTGAGTATTTTCTCTCCAATATTTATTTATTATCTTTTCATTTCTTTATACTTGTTTCCTTCTTAATTATTAAAAATAGGGCTTTTTTTGTTGTTGTTTTTGTTTGTTTTTAGAGATAGAGTCTTACTCCATCGCCCTCAGTAGAGTGCGGTGGCATCACAGCTCACAGCAACCTCCAACTCCTGGGCCTAGGCAATTCTCTTGCCTCAGCTTCCCAAGTAGCTGGGACCAAAGGCACCCGCAACAATGCCTGGCTATTTTTTGTTGCACTTTGGCCGGGGCTGGGCTCAAACCTGCCACCCTCAGTATATGGGGCCGGTGCCCTACACACTGACCCACAGGTGCTGCCTTTAAAAAAAAAATTTTTTTTTTAACAATTTCAGAGAAACCTTGAGACTAAGTGCAAGCTAATGGGGGCATTTGACATGATGAAGCCACGGGAATCCCCATTTGGGGAAGCCATGATGTCGTGTGACTTAGACAAGCTTAACTCAGACCAGTTTCAATGGAATGCGCCATTTCAGTTTGTGTTCACCCAAGTTCTGTATTGCTTCTTTTTATGAGTCTCAAAAGCCTTTATTTCCCTGGGTGCAATCTTACACCTGTAATCCCAGCACACTAGGAGGCCAAGGCAGGTGGATCACTTTGAGCTCAGGAGTTCAACAACTGCCTGAAAAAGAACAACACCCCATCTCTACTAAAAATAGAAAAACTAGCCAGGTGTGGTGGTGGGCGGCCTATAGTCCCAAGCTACTCAGGAGGCTGAGGCAGGAAGACGGCTTGAGCCCAGAAGTTTGAGGTTGCAGTGAGCTATGATGATGCCACAGCACTCTACCCAGGGCACAGAGTGAGATTATGTCTCAAAAAAAATAAAAAGCCTTAATTTCTCTAATCAGGTATAAATGAGGCACAATGCAAAAGAAAATTTAAAGAATGACAGATGTCCTTTTAACACATTTTCTTCCATTCAGTCTCTAGATCTCTTACCCTAGCTGGTCATCTATTAATTCAGAGTGCCCATATTTGTGTTAAATTAAGGAAAGGGGAAGTTCTGATTATTCAGAGTAACTATGCATTCATTGATAAAAAGATTTGTTCTTCTTGCTGGGCAATATTCTAGGTCAATGAATTTAGCATTGAATAAAATGTGATTTTTGTCTCCAAGTAACAACTATGTGATGTGACTTCTTGTGTAAGGATGAGGTCTAGGCATTGTGTTTTAGTAAATATAATTTTTTTTACCATGCTCACACATTAAATTTAGCTTGAAAATAAAAAAACAAAACATTAGGTCATCGCCTCCATCATAGCTCAGGGCTATCCTTTCTCTCTCTGAGGCTGAAAGAACATGAACATTTATTTGCTGGGAGCAACTGCAATTAGAATTTTTTTCATAGACTTTCCTGAAAACCCAGTAAAAAGGAGAATGGAGAGGCTGAGCCTATTACCTTTATTGGCGGCCCGTAGCCTGCTTTCCATTAACTTTGACAGTATTTATTCTGGAGACTAAAATAATATGCTAAACTATGGTTGTAAATGTTTTTCCCCCCAAATATCTAATATAAAAAAGCTAAACAGTAATTAAATGTATGGAAAGTGACAAAACTGAAGTTGTTCTCCCCAATCTCAAAGTCTCAGAAATTCCATTGGGTTTTTCCATTCCGCTGCTACTTCTTAAATTTAAGTCTTTGCTTTTAGTTTATGGTTGCATACCAATTGTATTTAATCCATACATTTGTGTTCTGATACAATTGTGCCATCAGTTATAAAATATTTTATGAAACAATGAATATTTCTATTATCGTATTTCAAGAAAATTCATAAGCTTTCCCCTCAAATTTTGATGTTATGGCATTTTCAGTGTAATGGTAGAGCAGTCTTAAGAAGTTGTTACTTATAAAAATAGTCTTTACTTTCCTTTGGAAAGATGTTTGGAGAATACTTAGAGATCTAAAAATAGACCCACCATTCAATCCTACAATTCCTCTACTAGGTATATATCCAGGAGACAAAAAATCACATTATAAAAAAGATTTACATACCAGAATGTTTATTGCAGCCCAATTCATAATTGCTAGTCATGGAAGAAGCCCAAGTGCTCATCAACCCATGAATGGATCAATAAATTGTGGTCTATGTACATCATGGAATATTATGCAGCCTTAAAGAAAGATGGAGACTTTATCTCTTACACGTTTACATGGATGGAGCTGGAGCATACTCTTCTTAGCAAAGTATCTCAAGAATGGAAGAAAAAGTATCCAATGTACTCAGTCTTACTATGAAACCAATTTATAGCTTTCTTATGAAAGCTATAACCTAATTATAGCCAAGAAAAAGGGGAAAGGGGAGAGGGAGGGGAGGGGAGGTAGAAAGATGGGTAGAGGGGGAGTAGTTGGTAGAACCACACCTACAGTGCATCTTACAAGAGTACATGTGAAATTTACTAGGTATAGAATATAAATGTCTTAACACAATAATTAAGAAAATACCATGAAGGCTTTGTTGACCAATTTGATGAAAGCATTTCAGATTGTGTGTAAAACTAGCACATTGTACCCCATGATTGCATTAATGTACACAGCTATGATTCAATAAAAAAAAAGGAAATAAAATAAAACAAGAAGAAATCTTCTGCTTTTGAAGGTGATGGGTTTTTGTGAGGACCCTGATATTGAGACACTGTACATGCTCCAGCATGAACGAAAAAGAAGGAGCAAACACCTAGTTAGTTGTCCTGTCCCTAGCTAGTGGAGGGAGACCATGGAACAGCCTGCGCTGCTGTGATTGCCAACCCCAGAAATTACCCTTGTTCCTAGAGAGCCTTCCTCTAGCTGCACTACTCCCCAGTGAGCATTTTACAGTCCCAAGGGTGATACAGAGATCCCCAATTCAGGGACACCCCTCATGTCCTTGGCTGTCAATTTCATGTAAATTTTCTAGGCCTAGTCAATTATGAATGGATACAATTTATCCATGACTGTATCCATCCATTAATGCACTCATTCATCGTACCCCAGTGGAAGGGACTATGTCCATCCCTTTGTTATCAAGTCCTGGCCTAATATAAGTACAAAGCCCCTACGTGACTATATATACCCCTAGACAAAGAACCAGGCAGGCAAAGAGCTTTTATTCCCACTTGGGTTTTCTCTCCACCAGGAGTTCTGGTGTTTTTTCTCTGTATTCTTTTCTATAACGTAAATACTGTCTTAGCACTGATCTGTGCTCCATGGATTCATTCTTCAAATCACCACACCAAGGACCTACATAAGAAGAAATTATGATATCAATATGATTCCTATCATCTTTATGTCTTTCTTTACTAAAGTATGATAGTCAATGGATAAATAAGGAATATAAGTCTGAAACCAACAATGACAACATATGGACCTTCCCATATCCTCCTCCATATCTTATTAACTGGAAAAAACATACACACACACCACAGAAAATCTTGGCCACTTGTGATGATTCTAGCTGATAATTTTGTGTTTTGATGTCGTGTCTCTTTACTGGTTCTAGAAAAAAATGAAGAAAGCTAAATTCCTTCTTAGATTTGGATTCATTCACTTATTATGATCAATGTGAACCTGATTCTATTTTTAGTCAGAATCACAGGGCACTCACCTTACATTTCCAGTCTGGTTATGACTAAGTCATTGAGTAGAATTAAACATCTAGGCCTGTTGTTTTTAATATTGCATGGTCAACAATGCATATAGCTAAGAATCTGTTTACAATAAACCAGCCTGCAACTTGTATAAAAACTAGATTTCATGTTTTTACTATATTTCCTTCTCAAATTTATCCATCCTTCCATGCTATCTTACTACCTCTCTATTTTTTTTTCTGAGTAATGCTAGAAAATTAGCCTGCCATTATTTCAACTAGTCTATGGAAAATTGTTCCCACAAGTTCATAAGAAGTATATGCAGTGAAAGCTCTGTGGTGAAGTGTAAACAGATTTGTGATGTTGTTAAAAATACTTCCCTTGCCTGTGCTGCTGTTTGGTTAGCCACAGCTTAGGTGAGGGCAGTCAGGATTCTGAATAGTTGACTTGGAGACACACTACATGCTGACACTAAAACCAGTACTTAAAATCAATTCCTTATCTTGCATATAATGTTAAAATAAAATAAAATTAAGAAAAGAAATTTGAAGTTAAAAAAGTTCAATATAGTTTATTATGGATCTGAAAGCTCATCTTTGTTCTTTGATAACTGAAATGCCAGAAACTATAGTGTTTCTGTATTTTATGACCAAACAGCAACCTTAGTCTCTATATAGCTAAAAAAAAAAACAACAAAAAAAACCCTAAATTTATTAATTCTAAAATGTGCACATATTTTTGCCTAAATCAAATCTAGGTATGTAAAATATATAATGTTATATAGTGTGGGAAATAAGAAAAAGAAGTAGACTCAAAAAAAGGAAAAATAAGAATGAATAAAATAGGTGAAAAGAAAAATAATTACAATGAATCCTTTTTTGGACACAGAAACACTTTTGTAGGCATTATTCCATAGTTAGTGAAACATTTGAAGGCTTTTTAGTAACATGAAAATATACAGTCCTGAAGTATAGATAGATTTTAGGATAATATTCTGAGAACCTAATGATTCTTCCATTTTTCTCTCAATATTTTTTGTCCATATCTTCTTTTTTTCCTTTAAGAATCAGATTTATACCTTCAGGAAAAAGATGAAAGCAAAAGGAGAGCAGATAAAAAAAGAGTCCTAGTCTTTGGTTTCAAAAACTAAGTCATGACGCAAAGTAGGAGAAACATTATGAGATAGAGCAGGCCTCACCTGAATTTTCTCATCTCCACACTCCAACAGATTTCCTGGGCTTGGCAGAGGAATATGATGGAATATATTTTCTGGATTCCTTGGTAGAAAATAAATATACCCTACTTTGAGAGCAAAATCATGAGATGACAGAAAGTCTCTAAAAAATGAATACTTGGAAGGGTCTTAGGTTCTTGATAGCATCACACAGTTTTCTTTTTCTAATGGTACTAAAGCTGTAGAGTAATTTCTAGAGGGTTAATAATGCCATGGGAAGAACTGGTGCATGAATGCTCCTAAACCTGAAGTAACCACATGGCTGGGAAAACAAGGAACTTTGGAAGAAATCACATATTCAAGCACAGAGGACCAGGAGCCCAATGGAGGTCTGAACAGTTGCCTGCATGGACAGATCATATCAAGAATGGATGGGTGCTATCTCTTTCACAAGGTGTGGATGCTGTGAAAGCTTCTAAGAACTTCTAGACAGCCCTAGGAAATCAGGCAAATCCCATTTGACTATGATTATGTTTCTTCAAAGGAGTGGGAGCTTGAAATAGACAGTAAGTTACAAATAATATGATTATACTCTGTGATGGTTAATTTTATGTGTCAACTTGATTTGGCAATGGAGTACCCAAATATTTGCTCAAACATTATTATGAGTGTTTCTGTGAAAGTGTTTTTGGATAAGATTAATGTTTAAATAAGCAAACTGAATAAGACTGTCCCCTAATGTGTGTCACCTCATTTAATCAGTGAAGGCCAGTATCCCAAAAAAAAGGGCTGATTCACTTAAGCAAGAGTAAAATTTTCCTGATTTGGACACAAACTGGAATACTGGATCTTATTGGGATGTGAACCTGCTGGCCTTCCAAAGAAATCAACACCATTGGTTCTTTAGTCCTCAGACCTTCAGATTCAGACTAGAACCATGCCATCAGTTCTCTGTGAATCTAGTTTGCCAGCTCATCCTGAAGCTCCCAGAACTTTCTCATGTGCATAAATGTGTGAGCCAAAGTGGTTCTACTTCTCTGAAAATCCTAATACCTACTCCATGTATATCCAATTGTGAATTGAGTTCCTACTCGAAAAATTATTTTTAAAATTCAGCTCTAAAAGGAGTAGAGAGAAAAGAAAGTAGCTGAAGAGGAATGTGTCACCAGCAAAGATTTATTTTGTCTGTTTGTTCTGTTTTCTTTACCTTCTACACAATACTGATGGAAATAATACATAAAGTATAAAGTGACTGAATTTCTTTATTACCATAGATCCCACACACATCATTCAATAGTTTATCATTTAGGACTGATCTATGTTCAGACAGACATTCTAAGTTATTTTACCGAAGACCAATGTTTTGGACATAGGATTTGTACTCTGTTGAATTGTTAAAAGTCAGTAATTTTTCCATGATAATAGAGGTAATACTACTTAGGGTTTACAAAAATACTTAATATTCATCATATAATTGCAAAAATCCCATGACATAAGCAAGTGGATTAAAAAGTCAGTCAATTTTTCAAGTGTTTTTGTTTTGTTTGTTTTTGTGGAGAAGAAAAGAGAAGTTTATTGATGCTCTGGCATGGCAAAAGAAAAGGTTGTCAAGCTCCTGGAGTATATGTATACCACCATAGAATATTATGCAGCCATAAAATAGATGGAGACTTTACACTTTTTATGTTTACATGGATGGAGCTGGAACATATGCTTCTTAGTAAAGTATCACAGAAATGTAAGAAAAAAGTATCCAATGTACTCAGTATGGTTATGAAACCAATCACCCATACTTTCATATGAAAGATAAAACACAATTATAGCCCAAGATGAAAGAGGAAAGAGGAGAGTGAAGAAAGGGGAGGGGGGAGGCTGGGTGGAGGGAGAGTAATCAGTGGGACCTCACCTATGGTGTATATTGCAAGAGGATATGTCAAATCTATTAATAGTAGAGTACAAATGTCTTAACACAATAATTAAGTGAGGTGAAGGCTATCTTAACAAGTTTGATGTAAACACTCCAAATTGTATATAAAATCAGCACATCATAAATGCATTAATATACACAATTATGATTTAATAAAAAAATGTTAAGAGAAAAAAATAAAATGTAGCTGGAAAAATAAGTACCATACCAACCTCTTGCTTCTGAGTAGAAGTAAAGAGCATTGAAAGTGAATGGTTCTGATGAATCCTATCTTTGGCTAAGACAATCCTGGGACCTATGCTTGTTTTCTTTTTCTTTCTTTTTTAACTTTTTGTTTCTTAAGGGTAGTAGCTAGTTTTGAGAAATTTTTGTTAGTTTTTTGTTTTCTTTTCTTTTAAGGAGGGGTATTATTTTGAAATTTGTGAAATATTTAAAATAATAAGGAAGTACTTAATGAACGTTGGAGAGTCATGGGGAGGATAGCAGGGAATGAGGGAAGGAAACCTACTTATCAGTACAAGGTATTTTATTTGATGATGGGACTAATATAAACTGACATATCACCATTATACAATTCATCTATGTAACCAAAACCCACATATACTTCTAAATTTATCAAAATACTATAAAAAAGTAAGCACCTAAAATAAGTCTTAGGACATATTATCATTTGTATCAGACATTGAACTCCCAGGTAGTATGTGATGACCTACTAACTGAATTTCACATGGAGAAAAAGAAAGAAAAATATACAGACTGGGTCAAAATGAATGTGAATAAATAGCCAATATTTCTAACTACAAATGAATTGAAATATTGAAATATAAATAAAAGTTCATTTCTAAAAATAAATATTGTTTTTAGTTTAGCAGAAAAATAGTTTCCTAGGAGATTCAAAACTCATAATAGAAATTTGTATACTATGCATGATTTGTCATAAAAACTATTATTAATAAATAAGAATTATATATCTGCTGGTTTTAAATTCTATTTTGGTATGACTCAAAGAAAAGATAATTTTTTAAAAAGTTTTCATCTCACAGTTTCATAAATATTTGAGACATATGTTTTGACAAAATTGTCAAGAATCCCATAGTTTAGGATTTTACCTTCCTTACATGCTAACAGTTTAGTGTACTCCTGTTTCACAGATGGCTGCTGAAGATATGAGACACCTGGGAAAGAGCCAAATCATTTTCTTACAGAAAAAGAAGTAGCCAGAATTTCATGTTTATTTGTGTCATCCAAGTCACATAGAAGGGAAATAAAGGACCCACTATGAATAACAGTACTGTAAACATACAGTAAGCTGTTTTACAGGTGAGGAATTCTGAGCTTGGAGGATTCACCACATTTACCACAAACAGAAATAAGTCGGCAAACCTCATCCCTTAAGGTTGATCATTCCAAATACACCCCTGAGAACGGACCTGGATAAGGGGTAACCAGGTTGGTCTCCCCTGGCAAGAAGGTGTCAGGATTGCTTTTTCCAGCAGATTTGTTTCCTAGAAAGTGGTCATGTTAACATTAAAGGTAAATATAGTCATCATATATCATTTTATGTATTTTAGTCACTTTTTTCTTCTATATCTTTTCCTATCAAAAAACTTATAGATAATTGGTAAAATTAGTTACACGAGATCTAGATAGAGTTACAAAAATCGTGCATTGCAAGTTAATCCCCAGTGCGGGATGATATTTGGAAGTGGTGCCTTTGGGATGTGATTTCATGAGGGTCCAGCCCACACAATTGGAATTAGTGTCCTTATACAAGGTGTTCCAGAGAGCTGCCTTGCCCCTTTTATCATGTGGGGACACAGGGAAAAACAGGTCATCTATGAACCAGAAAGTGGACCCTCATCAGACACTGAATCTGTCAGTACATTTATCTTATATTTCCTAGCTTCTAAAACTGTGAGGAATAAGTTTCTGTTGTTTATCACCCACCCAGTCTACGGACCATAGAACAGTCTCAAAGTTTTCATAGTGATTCACGTATAGTTATCACCATAGTATTTAGGTATTATGTTTACACATTTCTTCTGCAACTTTTTTTAGTCACATCATTTTGTGAAACACACATTAATTTTACAATTTAATGATAAATAAACTTAAAAGACTGATTTATTTAAAATATCTAGGGCAATTTGTTACAGATTACTGTGGTCAAACTCATGATTTAAAAAAAAAGAGATGATCTCTTTTATCACTAAATTGAAGAGTTTTCTTACTAAAATTTACTAAGGAGGACCTTATCATATACGGCTTTTTCTTTGCTTGCATCTTACTACTATAACCTTCTTTTCCCTTTTCCCAGTTTGCTTTATCCATTTAGATTTGCATTTGTGGCATTGTGTCAATTTTTGTAAGCCATCTTAAATTCTTCTTAGAATTTTTCATGAAATAAATATTTAACACTTAGATCTTTCTTGTAATATGCCTCATTTCTACATATTTCTACTGAAATTTTGAATTTTACAAAACATATGTTATCACCCACAGGAAGAAGGAATATAATATTTGTCAGGACAATTTCTGTATTAATTAATCTGATCTTATTCTATTTTAAAGTCTATATTTAGATTGTTTATAAATCTCTGATGAATAACATTTGAAAAACTTGGACATAGTCAAGTGATTATTATCGTGGGAACAATTTTTTTGACTTTAATGTAATTGACAATATAGTGACAACACGGAGAGGTGTACTTCCTAATTTGGACATTTTTTATTACTACTTCTTTGTTTTTCTGTACTGAAGTTATAAAAAGGTGGCTTTTGTGTGCTATAGAAAAAATTTTAACTTAAAGGGCAACTTTTTAATTGATTTTATGTCAATTCTGAGGTTCCTAAACAGCAACTTTCTGGAGCACTGAGGGATATCCTAAATTTTTGGCAATATCTAGACAGTATCTATTGGATGTCAAGAGAAATACTAGTTTGAAAAATTCTATAGGCTGAATATTTGTATCACCTCAAAATTCATATGTTGAAATCTTAACCCTTAAGGTGATGCTATTAGGAAATAAGGCCTTTGGCCTTTTTATTCTTTAATAGATAAAACTTTTACCTATATGTTTTGGCTAAAAGGAACCATGAAAAATTACTGAGATCCTAAACTGTTGAGAACCAAGAAAGTTTAATAGCCTCTGAGAAAATCAATCTATTGATTTAATAGATGGTTGTTGAATACTATGTGACAGGTGCTGTGCTTAGTTCTGGTCCATAGTGATGAATAAAACAATCATGGTGCTGGCTCCATGGATTTCACCATCCAGTGAGGGCTTTTGCCAAGTTGTTAATCTATGACAAGACAGTATGAGTTACGCTGAATACAGAGGAAATGCTATCTACTATTTATATGCCTTTATATCACCTGCAATTTATTTTCACTCCTAGTTTTCTTTTTCTTTCTTTCTTTCTTTCTTTCTTTCTTTCTTTCTTTCTTTCTTTCTTTCTTTCTTTCTTTCTTTCTTTCTCTCTTTCTTTTTTTTTTACATTTATTCTATGTCAAGTTGTTCCTATAAGACAGATGGAATCTCAGGCGTCCATTGGCATTCTCTTCTGTGGCCTTCATCCATTCATGGCACAACTGCTTCTCGACTCTCTGGACTATTAATAACTTTTGTGGCTGCATGGAATCCTTCATTTTGTCCTGTCTTATAGGCTAACATTACCAGAAATAACCCTTGTTGCAGCCTTACATCTCCCAATTTTATTTAACTGTTAAAACGTTCATTTTTGTTTTTAGCTAACTTCTAACAAAGTAATTCAAAGAAATGGACAATGCTATATTAGTTGAAATAAGTGTATATACACATACAGCACACACATGTGCACATTCTTTGACAATGAAGTCTGGAGAACATTATGGGAAACATTTGAGAAAGTTTTATATTGTACCATAATATCTCCTCACCTCCTCCCTTTGTACGTGGGAAGCTAGATGTCTTATTATCATACTCACTTAGTGCTTATCTTTAGGGAGTATCTTTGCATTTCATCTATACCTTACATATTCTAAAGTTGCTTTTTATTATTAGTTGAATGAAATCCTCTCACTCACTCCTCACTCTCCCATTCATGAAGGAAGAATTCCATAACTTATTCCTGGTCCAAGCTTTTCTCTAGGCAGCAAATTTTCCTGAAATTTATGCTGTTCCAAGCCATATTTTTAAATACTTTAAGGTCAATATTCCTTGATGAACTTAGCCTATATCAATCACACTGTGTCTCCCAATTCTTGTTCCTCTAACTATTTGTACCATACGTGCTTCTTCATATGCATTTAATCTCTAGTTGTTGATTACATGTAATTTAATATTTTGTATCTTTTGCCTAACTAACCAGATTATAGATTCTTTTCAAGTAATAGTCACTTCTTTCACTTGGAAAAATTTTGTCCTGGAATAGAAAATAACTTTATGTACCCAAACATACCAAATATTTGTTTTAAGTGATGCTATTAAGAGAATGAACTTGTAGGCAAATTATCTGTCCTCATGTAGAAAGATGAACAAATTATAAGTAAATTATGTAACATTTTAGATGGTGATAACTGGGAATGAATAAAGCCATGAAGTAGATAATATTTGCTGAATGACAGAGTAGAAAATTCAAAATAGTTCACTTGGTAAGGCCTCAAAAGAAGTGAATGAATAAGAAAAGATTCAAAGGTGGGTAAAATATTCAAGGCAGAAGGGAGAACAAAAGCAGAATTCCTGATATGGGGATATTCCTGATGTGTTTGAGGGAGAGTGGATGTCAAAGTGAGTGGATCAATGAGAGTAGGAGAAAGTCAGAGAGAGAACGGGAACCAGAAATGTCAGTCCTTTTAAGCCATTTAAAAATTTTGGTTTTTATTCTGATGGAGAAGTTTTGAGCAGAGGAGTGACACCATTCAACTTAAATTTTCACAGGGTATTTGTGACTACTCTATTAAGACGAGTTAGTTGACTATTAGAATAATGATGGCTAAGAGCAGACGACTTGGTGTGAAGTTAGGTACCGTAGGATTTAGGATTCCACGTGTTACCGGACATCTATGAAACTCACAGGACCCCAAAGACCTAACTGTGACTTCCATTCCTCCTAACAAATATACCCCAATCCAGTGGAAAAGATTCCTCACCTGGCTAGTTTTCCACTACCAGACCAGTGCACTCTGCATGAACCTTAACTTAGTGGGTTTCACTTTCCTGCCAAGCCACAAAATTATTCAAATAACCCAGTCACCTATGGGAACATGGGAGTACCCTGCCTGCTTGATACCACAAAGCTTGCTTCCTGTAGCCCATAATGGTTCACTCGGCAGAGTAAGATGGTAACATAAAAGTCATTTTTAAAAAGTAAATCCAATAAAATTTGAATACGGATTGAATATGGAGTTCAAGAATACTTAAGAACAGCTCCATGAGAAAAAGAAGAAAGAAGAAAATGTTCCATGCTTTCTAACCTTAAATACTGAGCTAGAGTTGCTGTTAATTGATAAGGGGACAATTGTGGGCGGAACATATTAGGGGGGATCATGAGTTTAGTTTGGGTATATTCTGTCTGACATGTGTCAATTTAGGGTAGTCCATGACTTGATATATTTTAAGAAAAAAGCCATAAAAACACACAAATAAAAGATATTGTATGTCGATAGAGTTCTGTGATGTACTGAGGGACATGCTGCCCAGATTCTTCTGCAGCTGCTGGGCGTGCTGTCAGTACAGAGCCTGTCTGACTATCCTTCAGGGTTTGCCTCAGTCGCCCCCTAATGGATCATTTCAGCCTAATTTAAGGCAGTTGAATCTGCTCTGCTTTTCTTCCACTGCCCAATAGTGCCACCTCCCCCTTAATTCCACTGATGATGATCCCTAAATATTTTGCATGCCAAAGACCATCTCAATGTTTCTTCAGGGAACTGAACATTCAGTAGGATCCAAGGCTTTAACATTGACGGCTGCACAGTATTGAGAGGTCAGAGACTTAAGGACAAATCAGAAAAGAAGCCACCCAGGGAAGTGGAAAAAAACCTGAAAAGTATAGTGTCTTATAAGCTAAAAGATGATGGTGATTCAACAAATGAGGGCAGATCACCTGTTTTCAGAGTTGCTGATAGATCAAATGTGATGGGGACCTTAGGCAGGAATGTCACCGGTTTTAGCACAACTGATAATGACTTTTACTGGAGTAGTTTCAATGAGAAAAGAGGGCTAAAGACTGACAAATGTCCAAGTAAATTGAGAGGAGTTCAAGGGGGTGTGTTGTTCTGTTTTGTTTCATTTTTTTAAGGAGAAGAAAGGAATATTTTCGCATGCCAATTGTGAAGAACCAAGAGAAATAAAAACAATTCAGGAGAAAGGAGGAAATGGAATCTACTGCAGGAGTATAGGGTTGGATCAAATGGGAAAAGCAGGTGGTCAGTCTGGAGTAAATAGACACTGTTCTGTAAAGAAAGTTTTGAAAACCGATTAACTCTATAAAAAATAATTCCTGCACATAGCCAAAAGGAGATTTTAAAGGACTTTTCAATTTTTATTCTTTAACAGCCACCCAACTCCTTCTCTGATATCTTCATGAGAGAGCGTTTCAAAGCATTTCTTAAGAAGTGAAAATATTCACTTCTTATTTACTTTTATCTGAACACTCAGATATGGGGCATGGTGTATTTTATTCCTAATTAGTTTTTTTTTTTGTTAAAATACATTTTCTATTCTGCTATCTACCTTCCCCACATTTTCTTCATTCTCCTCAATTCCTTATTCTGTAACTATACCAACCATTTACAAAGATATATATATATAATTGGGGATATACTCCTGCCTCCTTGCTATCATTGGAATATGATTTATTTGGCCCTACCAAGTTTCATCTTGAAGTTTGACCACCAATGCTGGAGGTGGGGTCTGCTGGGAGTCTTTGGTCATGGGGGCGATGCCTCGGGGATGGCTTGACACCATGCTTGGAGGAGCGGGTGCATTTTCTCTCAGTTCCTGTGAGAGGCAGTTGCAGAAAAGAGTCTAAAACTTAGGTGGTGCCTGTGGCTCAAAGGGATAGGGCACCAGCCTAGGGTGACCAGATTTTCACATTGGTAAAGCGGGACAACATGGGGGGGGGGCGCGGGGTAGGGGGCAGAGCCTGACAAAAATGCAAATTTTGATAAGCAGTTCTCAATAATCACTTCTCAACAATTATTTATTATTACAGTTTAACATTATAAAATTAACAAAAATAATATAAAACTCATATTTTGGTGAAATAGCCACATGGCAGTCGAAAACCATATATTCCCTTTCTGTTCTTCCTCCCGTTAGTGCATTTCTAAAAATTGGGACTTTTTAAAAATGCAGCGGGAAGCAGGACAAATTGCATAAAAGCAGAACTGTCCCGCTAAAAGCGGGAGGTCTGTTAACCTTACACCAGCCCCATATGCCAGAGGTGGTGGGTTCAAACCCAGCCCTGGCCAAAAACTGCAAAAAAAAAAAAAAAAAAAAAAAAAAGAGAGAGAGAGAGAGGGAGTCTAATGTTTCGTCTTCTCTCTCATGCGATCTCCACATGCTGGCTCCCCTTCACCTCCTCTCATGAGTATAAGCGGCCTGAGTCCCTCTCCAAAAGTGGATCCTAGCATCATGATTTTTGTGCGGCCTGCAGAACTGTAAACCAAATGAACCTCTTTTCTTTATGAATTACTCAGTCTGAGGTGTTTCTTTATAGCATCATAAGTGGCCTAAGACACCCAACCTTCCCTGCACATTGTTGGCACTGGATAAATGTTAATTGATTTATTGATTAAAACATTCTTTCTTCAGAAAACTACTTGGAAACCTTCCTTTCTTCCTTCAAGTCTTTATTCAAGTTTCATTTTGATAATTCTTACATTGAGCAACTTATACCATCCTGAAAATTGCCCCTGTTTTATACTGTGTCCAATCCTTCTTTTTCTGCTTCACTACTTTCTTAAATCCTGTATACTTATGTTGTGTTTATTGGGTATGATCTGTCTCTGCTACTATCCCCTAAGTCCCACAAGGGAAGTGTCCTGTCTTTTGCTCATTGATGATTCCCAAAAGCATAAAACAGTGCTAGACTCAGAGTAGGTGCCCACAGAAATGGATTAAGAAATACATTTATGATAGTTACACATTCGCAGCACCAAGTCTCTCTTCAAACTTTCCATATTGACTTAGAAAGATTAATGAGCTCATTATTTTCTCTGATTTCTTAGGCATCTGGTTTGATATTACTCAAAAGTAGAAGTCATTATTATTAACATTTATTTAATTCAAACAGCACTTGTTGTAAAAATTAAAGAAGTATTTATTACTTAAATGGTGCTACATTATGTGGCATATAACAAAAATGATTATATACTTCCTACTTTTACATATTGTGTAGTTTGCTATTAGTAAATTATATGAAGATGAAATCATACCTGGCAACAATTTTGATGCAGTGGTAGTAACTACTTAGAACACAGTGCTGAACTAGGACCTATGGCAACTACTTTTCCCCTCTAAACTGTTGCAAGTGGACTGTGGCCTCATAAACTATATCTCTGAACAAGACTGAACATTGTATGAAGTTAGGGGCCATCTTTATTTTATACATAATTCACCTCACAGAAACTAGCATTTAAGTCATTCTTAATAATTCAATTGTGTTTTTGCTTTGTTGTTGTTGTTTTGTTTTTTAACCCCTGCCATATCTCAGGAACAAATAAATAAATGCTACTGATAATGTGATGAATCGGTGTAATAGGTTATTAGTCCAAAACTAGTTCTAACTCCCTTTTTTGACTGAGTTATTGCTATCATCAGTATCCTATATTAAAACCAGTATGTGTCAAATATCCGTACGCTAAATTTGCAGAGGAAAAGACTAAAAAACAAAACATAACTCTTTAAGCCTCTCATCAATTTCAAGATGTAGAAATGGCTGAGTGTAGAAAATGAGAGCAAGTGGATATTCCATAAGGAGCCTATTTCTGGGGGAAAATGCTCTGAAGACGCATATTCCATGTTTAGGGGTGGAGGGAATGTCTACTCCTTTTGGAAAATTATCTTGAGGGTGTCTTTGTGAAAACAGCAGGAGAGAGTGAAATTCAAGGTCAGAAAAATAATAAATAAGAAACTCCTTAACTTCTCATTCATTGATTATACACTTCACAAAGATTTATACTTTTAGAATCCTGGTTATTTCATGAGACTTCGTTGCTGTTTTAGAAGCCCCCATTTTTTAATTCTGTCTCTTGACATATGTCCAATCTTTGAAAAACTCAAGTGTCTTTAGTTCCTGTAAAATCAAAGCATGCACAGAACATTATGCAGTACAATCTTTCTGAGTTTATGAACAAAGAAATAAATTAGCTATCTCATGGCCACTACATCCTCTAAGTGGAAATCAAGTGTTCTATATAAACAGCTTCAACAAAGGTGAAAGCATGGCCATTACTTCATGAAAAGATCATTAAGACTTAAAATGTTATTTTAGCATTTATATGTATAATTGATGAAAGTGTATCTAGACAATTTTGCATTAATCTCACATTCCAATAATAACAGGCATTATTATGCTTGTTATTCCAAGAACTCTTATGCCCACATAATACTCTTCTCTTCATTTGATTAATCGCCATTAACAAAGGTGAAGTAGGCATCACTGTTGGAGAGTGAATTAAACATTATTCATTGATCAGATTTTAGACTTTCTAACAAGTTGAATAAAATTTAAATACTTGGGGGAAAACTAAAAAACTTGCAATGATATAGGACTATGATCTCTTATTCTTTTTTTTTTTTTATTTCAGGCTCCTTTGTTCCATGAATATTTATAAAACATCAACTATAGGCAAAACATTGACATAATCATTGAAGATAACATTGAGACAAATATATCAATTTTATGAGGAAATAAAAGCATTACCTACAAATCAATTACGAGATAAGTGTACTCATTACCACCACTGCTAGTAAAGTTACAAATTTGTAAAAATGCAAATTTCATTAGTAATTTCATTAGTAATGTACTCTTATTCTTAACCTGTATATGATGGAGAGGACTAAATAGCAATATATTTACTCCAAAATTTAGTTTAAAATTACTTTATACCAAACTGCTAAAATAAGACCATTTTCTTGTAATATGGTTTTCTTCTTAAAGTTAAGTAAAATCCTGATTAATTGAAGCCTTGGCCATAAGTTTCTGTTAATCAAAGTTTTACTGCATCTTTTTTCCAAATTCACCTTTGATGTTAATTAGAAATTTAATTTTTAATTCTCATACCTTTGCGACTATAACTATCCTCTTTAGATATTGATGTACTTTCAATTTTTAAGACATATCATTAAAATATCATAAGCTGCAAAATATTATTTCTCACATGGGAAATTGGGGAGAATTTTTAAGTACTATTTTACAGTGATTAGTTAATAAATAGCTTGGTTATCAGCCAATCTTATAAATGAAGACTATTCAAAATTTGATTTTTCTTAGATTTTGTACTTCATTCTCTCCTACAATTTATCATACTTTTGACTTTTGATAACTACCTCAAAATTGTTTTTCAAATATTATTTTTGATGTATCTTTGAGAAGACCCATTGGAACTACAAACGCTGATCTCTGGTCTTCAATTTATTAAAGAGAGTAGAAATGATGAAATAAGTCAAATTATTCTGTATTTTTATTCTTTATTCATCCATGTGTTCTTTGAGATTTAGTTCTTCATGATTATGGAAAAGCAAATTATTGACACATGGTCTTTGTATAACTCCTGACATATTATCTACTGTAGTAAACACTCCCCTTTGGCCCATTACTCACTCCTACAAAGGCTTATATTACCTAGTGACAATGGCATAAGTTAGTACAATTCTTAGGTGACCAGGCAAGAGCTTTTCTATGTGCAAGGCAAAATGTACTGAACTACCAGGAAGTGTCTCATCTAAGCCACAAAATGATCCAGACTCTTAAGTTTGGAAGGTAGGCCATGGCATTTTAGTTCACAGTGGCAACTGATTTTTCTCTTCCTTAAGCACGTATTCAACCTCTCTGAGATAGTCGTATCTAAGCAATGGGTGTGGAAATTCTATCCACCTATCTGATAGGGTTGATGTAAGCGTGTTTTTTAAATTTCTTAGTTTTCAGTTTGTTGCATGTCTTTCTAGGATAATTATTTGACAGATATCTATTAAAGAAAGTCTTCACTTATAAACTATCCTACACAATTTGAGTTAGGGTTATTTGATACTAAAATAACTTGGTGGTTCTTTTTTTTCTCCCAGTAGAAATAGAGAATCAAAAAATTATCAATGAATAAAGCAAAGCATAATTATAGTATTTCACCTTGGCAGTCTTAAATATAGGGCCTTTATGCTTAGTAGATATCTAGACTTCATATCCTATTCACAGAGGTGGGTTTTTCAGCACTTTGCATCACAATGAAATTGTGACTTCACTTAGTAGTAAACTTGTTTATTCCTGCAAGAATTACATATTGAAGAAATTAAAGGTGAGTTTAGAACTAACAGCATGAAAATAAAATAAGAGTAAAAACATAGTTTAGGCCAAAAAATAAAGATAGGGAAGTTGTAGCTCTGTTTTCTTGATTCATTTTTAAAAGTTGAACAGGTGTAGGATAATTGTAGATAGGATCCCTTAAAATGCATTTCAATGAACAGCACTTAGGATCACTTAGATAATTTAATAATGAATAAAGTAAGAATCATAAATTGATTTTTTTGCCAACAGAACTTAGCTCGGAAGCTTGGAAGTTCTGTGCATGTCAAAGGCTTGATTTACACTTTGGGTACTAAGTTGTTTATATAAAAATGGACAAATAGGGTTTATTTTGCAACATAAACAAAACCTTCTTTTGGAAAAAGCACAACATTAACTTACCATACAGTTTTTTCTTTCTGTGAAACAAGATAGTCAAAGCTAAGGTTTTAAGAAGCCTTAACTTAGTAGATAGTATAATATATTTATCAAAGAACAAATAATACAAAGTTAAAAAGAAATAAAAAATTCCAATAGAAATTGTCTTGATGGTATTATGAAAATCATGAACAGTACAAATAATCAAGCTAATTATCAAGTTAACCAAGACAAATAAGGTCAACAAGTTTCCTAGAAGAAAAAATGATCTGATTTTGAAAGTATTGTGGAAGTAGTTTCAGTAAGCAATAGCCATTTCAAAATCAAAAGATAATACCAAGATTGCATTACTTAAAAAAAGAAAGCCCTTCTGAAATATATAGGTTATGAAAGAATGAATGATGATCCTTAAGTTAAACTATTTATTTGCTGTTAAGAATTTTTAAATAAATATTAGCCTTAAAGTCAAATGCACCAAGTCAATATCTTTGCAAAGAAGTCAAATAATTGATATATTGGTTTGTTAAAAACTGCCCATTTTATCTTAAAATAAATATGAATATTAGCAGGCTGAATTCGTAAACAGCTCAACATATGAGTAACATCTAGACAGTTATTAGTCACGCAGAGAAATGAACTGGGTCATAGGAGGTAAAGAAGAAGAATGTGAATATTCAATTTTATTTCATTCACAGAATATTAATTGTCATTTTAAAAAGACTCAAGGTCTTGAACAAAACAACATTTAGGAGTACGCCTGTGTGAGTGTTCCAGCTGTATCTTGCATTTTGGACAGATTGGGGGTGTGTCGCAGTGCTTACGATTCAGCTGTTCACCGTAGCCCACTGCCAAAATGTAGGGTCATCATACATGGGCTTTCTACACAGTTTGTTAAAATACATGGGTGATAAGCAATGTCATGTCCATACCGAATATAAAATACTATTTCTTTGCTTGCATTAAGGTTATATGACCTGCATTGGGTTTTAGCAGAAAAATTTTAAGTGAAAGACTTAAAGAAATATGTAACACTACATAAACATGATGAAATTGGTCATTATGTTTACTTAATTTCTTTTATATAGGAATTGATATTTATTATTCTTCATGTTTTAAACATTAGGTTGATTTAAAAATTGATGAATTTTATTCAGAAAAAATATAAATATCTTTAGATTTAAGTTATTTATTTTACTCCCTCACTTTGTTCTTCCTCTAAGATGTGTACCTTTAACTTTTAGGCTTATATCTTCAGAAGACATACTAGAGTAATAATATATTCTGATGATTCCTAGTGACATGTATCATAGCATTGGAAACCGGGCAGTATTTTCAGTATTGCAAGCATTGTTTCTGATAATGAGCCCAACACCTCTTCCCCCAGCAAATTTCTATAGCTTTAATTTCAGCTTTCTGAAAGATACTGTCTCTAAAAACCGTTTCCTGCATACAGGTTTGATTAACATACTGTATTAGGTTATAACGTCCTGGCAGGAAGATGTTCACTTTTGACTTTCAGGCAACACTTTAAAAGAGACGTAAATTTACCATTGTATAGAATTTTCTTTTTCTATTTCCTTCTCCTTAAAAATACCCTTACTCGTTATCACTGCAAAATGCAACTTAGGGCTGAGACAGTGTGCTGCGTCCAGTGAGTATTGTTTTTGGTACTCGGGGCCAGGAGTGGGGCTTGTCTTTATCTGGATTAGTTTGTCCCTGGTGCCCAACACGTTTAACCCTGTGCTCTGCCCTACGTAACTTTATCTGAGCAGAGAAAACCACTTGAATGCGCAGCTAAACATGAAGTTTATGCTCTATATTTAGAAAATTAAAAGTATAATTTTTTTTAATAAATGAAGACAAGACATTGAGGGGAGTGACTAGGTTGCTGTGGTCAATATTCTCAACTGGGGACCACATTTCAAGTTGTGGTTTCACTCACCGAGCCATGAGATGGCTCCTACTGAAGTAACAGGAGTTTTATTGATATCACTCTTACAATTCCAAGATGCGGCATAGATTAACATGGTACTATTTATTTGTATGGTAAGTTGAACAATTAGTAGGGAAAAATAGACTGTTATGTGATATGAGTTAAGCAAGTTTAATGCAGTTAAGAACAGGAAATGAAAATATAGAATTAATATAATAACATTGTTTTACAAAAGATTCATATCTGTGTCTTTTAGATAAACCAAGAAAGACTTACATAACTGTAAGAAAAATGGTATTTTACTAAAGGACAATTTCAATTTGCTACCATGGAAAAAAATCTTCAAGGTTATTTTCTACTGGTCTATGACACACTGATTTCTTTTCCGTGTGAAGTTTCATGGTTTTGACTGACATGTAATTGAGCTTTTGACTATTTGTCCACATACTGAGCTTGGTGATGTGTGCATGATCCTTTCAGTATACTGGAGATAAAGTATAATTTTTCTGCACCCTGATTCATTGCTTTTAAAGCAGAACCCCTGGTGTGGGAACAGTCAGGGAATCTATGGGATTTAAAAGAGTTGTTGAAAACTAAATTAAAGAGAAATGTAATTGGCTGTGATAGAGTGCTTTCCATTTTTATCTTTATTAGCCATCTTTTTAAATAAAACTATGTTATTGCTACTTGTGATATTTCAGAGAAATTCTTTTGAGTTTTAGAATATGTGACAATAAGTAATATTGCTATATTTTGAACTTAAATAAAATAGTAGCCTAAATCATTTTCTTTACCACTGCCTCCTCTTAATTATCTTTTGAAACCTTTATTTTTGCTGAGAGGAAGGCAGAGCTTGCTCCTAAAATCCAGAGAACAGGACAAGTATATAGGCTACTCTATGTGTGTGTGTGTGTGTGTGTGTGTGTGTGCTTACATAGACAGGGTTTCTCTAGCCCAGTCACTGAAGAAGAATATATTTTGTTCCTACTTCATTCCTGTGATGTCAGGATGAACCACACAAACGTGTTTTTCCTTCCTCCATAATACCTATCCACTGCGCTTTTAAGTACGGGAACTTATTATTTATTGTAGCCATTTCTGATTGTAATAAAGTACCGAGGCTTGTATTTCAGTTACACATTCTCTTTGACCCACCTTTTTGGAAGTAATGATATCAATAAAAAGATAGTGATGGGGTTGTTTCACCTTTGAGATGCGCTGTGCTTTATTAATCTTGAAATGTGTGTTGAAATACTATTGGACTTTTATGTTTTCCTGGGTTAAGTTGTTGTTTTAGAGAGCTAAATAAATTTATACAGCTAGAGTTCATTCAGACCAGGGCTCTAACATTGCTTTGTTTTAGTTTTTCTTGACAATTTTCTCCTTTTTTGATATATGGTACACATTTTTCCTTGGTTTGAAACTACTTGTGGAGGTATACCTCTCCTTCTCTCGTCAAATGGTTGGATAAAAACGGTTATTATTCCATTCTCCTGCGAAAATTACCTGCCATTTAGTCCACATTCTCTGTTCATCTCTGTTACTTTCGTAGCTTGCAGTTTGATAACCAAGGAAAGGCAAAAGATCCTTCCCTGCTTCTTACTTCTGTCTTCACAAGTAAACCACTACAGTGGAATATCCCAGATTTCTATTTCCACTGCTTGTTGTTCATATTCTCCTAAGTTGTATGTTCCCCTTTATGTACAGTGCTTTTCTTGCTACCCATAATTTTAGGTCAGAAAATACCTTGATTCTTCTTGTATAGTCATGCAACTTCAAGACAACGTAGCTGCTGAATTCATTGTATGTTTCAATGACAGGGACTATGATAACCCATTACTTTTGTATTTTTTTCCTAATACAGCTCCATTTCAGATTGAACTTCTCTTTTTTTGGAATTACTATTGAACATGGTTTCTGTCTACTCAAAGACAAAAATCGTATCTTATTTTTCTTTAACTAGCCTCCTCTACTTAAGCCTTTAAATCATTTTGGTATAAATGATTGACTGGAACAAAGCCATATGAAAGACAGAGTTTCTATGCTGCTTTGAGTTTCTGTTCACTGTAGAAATTCAGTGGTCATTTAGATAATTAGTATTTTTTTAAAATAATATTAGTGCAGGGATGAGTATCTTTCTATATCTTGTCTTTCCTTTAATTCTTTACATATGTTACTATGCTTGCCTAAGTTCCCTCATGCCAACTACAAGAGAACCAAGAAAGGAATATGAATATCCTAAGCCCATCTTCTTATTTTATTTATTTTTTATTTTTAGCATTTAAAAAAATTTTTACTTACCATAGGTACATAATAGAGGTAAATCTTCACAGGCTAC
Source organism: Galagoides demidoff (assembly GCA_963574575.1). NCBI lineage: Eukaryota > Metazoa > Chordata > Mammalia > Primates > Galagidae > Galagoides > Galagoides demidoff. Next base: position 35,672 of record CAUYQV010068446.1, on the reverse strand, counting down.
ATCTGATATTTTGATATAGGCATATAATGTGAATTAGTCAAATCAGGGCCATTGGATCCCCGTCACCTCCAGCCTTTATAGTTTCTTTGTGTTAGAACATTCTAATTCCACTCCTTTAGTTATTTTAAAATACACCCTAACTTATTGGTTGGTTATAGTCACTTTTTTGTGCTATCAAATATTGTGCATTCTACTTATCTATATTTTTACCCCATTAACCATCTCTACCTCATTACCCTTCTCCTGGAAGGGACAAGCTGAGGAAAAGGTAGTATTTACTGAACTGTTAGAGAGAGGAAGTAATCTCACTTATAGCCTATAATATTGGTAATTTTGGTTCAGTCTTTTAAATTAAATTGCCCTTAGTTTCCCCCAATGTCGAAATAAGACCATTAAGTTTACTCTGTACAACTAAATAGAATAACTTGCATGAAATTACCTAGAATAGAGAACTCTTTCTTCCTTCTTTGTACTTCCATTTTTAAAAATTGGCTTCCTTGCATTCTTGCTTTCTACTTTCCTCCCTGTTCAATTCTCTCTCCTCACTCCCTTTCTCCTTTCATCCCTCATTCCCTTCTTCTACTTTGAATTTTGTGTGCATGTGTGTAAATTTCTTCTGCTATTTTGTCATAGTATGGTTGCCCAGGGCTGCATACCATTTTTATGTATCTTTTCAAAATGTGGAGAATAAAATAATAGCTATGTTTAACCCTGAATAGCCAACAAAATTTTAATTCAATTATTTTAAAGGTAAAATTATTTTAAAATTAAGTTATATTAATTTAGTATATACTAAATTATATACTATTAATTTAGTATATACTAAATTATATACTATTAATATAGTAATAACTTACTATAAGGTAAATTATATTTTGTGTTTATTCTCTAAAGATGTTACATTGAAACAGGTGGGCTCAAATGTGCAGTAAAATTCGTGATAGCGTTAATACCTATCTCAAGTTGTAAGTAATAAATCTGGTCAATAACTTCTCATTATTGTGATTATATGGATCACATCTAAAAGAATTTAATTATATCATTCATGGGTGCAATGAGAGCTTTCATAATACCACATAGCATTTCAACATTTTTATTAGGATTTATCCACTAATCCTCTGGCTGTAATATGCAACCACCTGTGAAATGCAGTGATTGTTCTTTAGTGCAGACTAATTAGAATGGGAGGTAAAATAATTTTAAAAATTAAGATAACACATTATGTCTATGAGTTATCCCCAATAGTTACAGTCTAAAAACCTTGCCAAGTTAAAATTCTTCCCTTGTTTTGGAGGATGTGCAGGATGGGTACTTGGTACATGTGAAGGATGCATTTTAAAGGAAGGCAGAAACTGAGAAAGGGAACAGGAAAATGAGACTAAACTCATTGACTATTGAGTGAAATGTGTCCATTTCCCCTTAGATCCTGAGTATCAGATGCATGGCAAGGAGTAGTATATAAGTAAAAGAAAAAGAATGAAAGCTATTGAAATGAAGAACAGCTGTCTCATTTCTGGGGTCCTGGACACCCACATAAGCACGGACTTCACAATAGAAATAAGGTTTTGTTACAAGAATTTGAATAATTATCACAGGAGAGTGGAGTGACTTTTTGAATTTGGAAAATTCACATACAATGAGTCCCAGAAGGGTTGTCCCAGTTGGCACATACTGTCTCTTCCATTTCAGAAAGAGACTTGGTCACCATGTGACTTTGAATCCTCTTCTCTTTTGCTATTCTGCCATCTAATGATTTGATAACTAACAATTTAACATGGTTGTATTCTTAATTTTGTGAGATTTCATGTGGTCTTTGTTGTCAATATATTAATAACTCCCTTCTTTATACAATTCAAAGAAACTATCGTACTAGCAAAAAGCATAACAAACACGAACGGTGTGTTTTCCTTAAATGTACATTTTAATTTGGTCTGACTTAGACATGATTTCAGTGGTCAACAGAAAAAGAAAATGGGCAGCCTGGTCCTTTTGGTTCCACTTGATTAAAATCTGCCTTAGTCTCTCATCTTCCTTCATGATGATTTCTGGGTTCTACTCTATTTCACTTCCAGGTCATCCCCCCATCCACAAGCTTTGTTCAGCATAATCACAGGTGATTGACCCTTAGCATCCTCTGGTCTGTACACCTCACCTAACTCTTAACATTTCTGTCTACTTCCAATACACAATCTTCAAAATCCGTCTGGGCACTGGCAAATTTAATGGTAATCCAGGAATGTTTACCTCATGACTTTTCTGAAGAGGATGAATATAAGTTATACTTCACAAAGGTAATTTTTCTAAATTGCTAGCACTGGCCTAGTATGCAAAAAAAAACCATTATTTTTGAAGTTTGGACAGAAATGTCCAATGTCAATAGCTATTAGACACCAAAGTAAGTTGTGAGAAAGACAGAAATTTAAATTATAAGAAAAAATAAAAGCGTGCCTCATGAAAAGTTCAGTGACTCAAAATAAAGCAAAGAAGTCCCACCAAACCAGAAAACAACCTCCAAGCCTCATTTGAATGGGCCTGACAAATTGACAGAAATAATAGAGGGAGCCTTCATGAGCATATTTACAGAGATGAGCTACGGCCCTGTCAAAGAGTGAACAATGGAGGGTGCTGCTTTACCTCAAGCCTAGATAAAATGAACTTCAACAGACTACTGTGTGAGTTTGAGGGGCTGCCTACATCGGAGAACACCACAGACTTATGTCTGATTCACACCTGAGGATGAGAAGGTGAGTGGGCAGAGGCACAAGCGTATACAATATATCCCCACAAAAGCCTGGGCAAGGGTGGAGGAGTGTTTCCAATTGAGTGGATGTGCCTCTCTGGAGAGAGACATTGTCTGGTTCTAATTAAACCCTTGCCAAGGAGGCCTTCTGAAGAGTAGAGTCTCTGATGGGAGACTTTAAGGTAGAGGAAGGAGATGAGCACATTCAGGAGAGAATGAGGGCAACGCGAGGCTCCGCGGGAAGAAGCACCACCGTCTGCCTAGAGAATACCAAGGATAAACTGCAGGGACTATTTGCTGCTCCGTTTCTAGCAGCTCCTTTTCTTTCCCTGACTGTGGAACAAAACATTATGTTGGATAAAATAAACCAAGCACAGAAAGAGATATACTGGAAAATTTTACTCACCCGGAGCTCTTTTCTCGGCAGAAGTTTGGATGCTTTTTGTTAGGTGCTGTCAGTCTGAATGTCTGCCATCTTCCCAGCCATCTGAGAATAAAATAAATTTTTTATCTTTAAAGTGATGAGTTTATTTATCCTTTTTGCATTCCAGGTTATTATATGTTAGGCTTTGTTCCTGTCCTATTTTTTAATTGTTTTCTAGTGATTTTATATGTCCTTTGTTTCTTTCTTTTTCTCTTACTGTTTGTCATTGTGGGCTGCTGGTTTTCCGTAGTGATGGCATTTGAGTCTTTCCCTTTTTTGTGTTCTTGCTTTACCAATGACTTTTGTACTTTCATGTATTTTCTTGATGGTAAATGTCAGCGTTTTGTTTCCACGTTTAGGACTCCCTTGAGCATTTCTTGTAGGGACGATCTAGTGGCAACAAACTCCCTCAGCTTTTGCTTGTCTGGGAAAGACTCTCCTTTATTTATAAAGGATCATTTTGTTAGGTATAGTATTCTTGTTGGCAGTTTTTTTTTTTCTTTCAATACTTTCAATATATCATCTTATTCTCATTTGGCCTGTAAGATTTCTGCTTATAAATCAATTGTCATTCTTCATACTTTTCTCTTGCTGTTTTAAGGATTCACTCTTTACCTTTGACTTGAGACAGTTTGATTATAATGTGCTATGAAGAACTTTTCTGTTATACTTGCCCAGTGATCACTGAGCCTTCTGTATAAGAATGTCTTAAATCTCTCGCTAGACTTGTGAAACTTTCATCTATTATTTTATTACATAGGTTTTTCTTATCTTTTTTTTCTCTTTTCACCCTCAGGGATAGTGATAATTCATACATTTTATCACTTTATATTGTCCCAAATGTCATGAATCCTTTCTTCTTTCCTTTTTTATTCTTTTGTATTTACTTTTATCTGACTGGATTATTTCAAAAGACTTGTCTTTAAGTTCTGAGATCCTTTCTTCTGCTTGATCTATTCTATTTCAAATGTATTTTGTATTTCCATTAATGAATTCTTCAGTTCCAGAATTTCTATTTGGTTCTTTTAAAAAATATCTATCTGTATGGTACATTTCTCATTTCTCTGCTGAATATTTTCCTAATTTCTTTGCACCATTTTTTTAGGATTGTCTTGTATCTCATTGAACTTCCTTAACATCAATATTTGCAATTCTTTATTTGGGATTTGAAAAATTACTTTTTGATGAAGATCACTTGCTGGGGGAGCATTGTGTTTCTCTGGAGGTGTCAGATCTTGCGTTCACGCTTCCTCTGTCCTTTTGTAGATATCTGCACATAGTCATATCTGTAATAGTCATTTCTCTTCATTTTAAATTTACTTTTGTAGGGAAGGACTTTTTCCCCAAAATATATCTACAATGTTATTTACACAGGCACTTTGGCTTTAACTCTAGGTGTGTGCAGTAATATAGCCTCTGAGTTCATTGTTGTAAATAGTATTAGTGGTATCTGTGATTTCCTTGGTGAACTAGGATGCAGTTATTAAGGTAGATTATGTTGAAGTTATGCTGGGGAGTGGTGTGCCAGGTGGGTCAATCTTTAAGCCCCAGTGGTGGCAATGATAAGCTAAACATGCCTATCTTATGTTCCTGGGAGTTGTGCACTGGCACCTAGGTTGGTGGTTACCAGTGGGCTAATTCTTGGGCCTCCAGGTGGCTTGCTCAGATGGTGGCAGTTGTAGCAGTGGATTGGCTAGATAGGTGGGTTTTTAGGCCTCTGGGCATCCCATGTGGCATGAGCAATTGTCATGTCAGTAGTGGGATGAATCTCTGTGTCCGAAAAGTATGAATTTAGGTTATGGCTGAAATAGGCTGGATGGGCCAGTCTCTAGGCCTATAGGTGGCTTTTGTAAATAGGTACCAGTGGAGGCCATAGCACCAGGGATTGTAATCTAAACCTCAGGCCCCCAGAAGGATTGCTCAGAGTCTCAAGATGGTCGAAAGTATTGGGAAATCTTGAGGCTCTGAGGCTATCTTCTCTGTCTCAGAAGGGGGTGAAACTGGGCAGGCTTTTGTTCATATCCCATAAAGGTGAGAGCAGCCACCAGCCCTGGCAGGTAGGGCAGGTGATACTCAGGCTCCAGGTGGAATGCTTGGGACAGTAGCTGTTGTACTGAGAGATAGCCACTCAAGAGGGTAGGGCCAGCCTTGGTAAATGCAGCTATTGCCAACAGGTGAGGAACACGTGTTCTTCTCATGCCCCAATTCTGATAAGGCTTGTCCCCAGACATGGTGGCAGAAAACTACATCTAGTTCACACCCAACTCCTGCTGCAGGAGTCCCCATCCATTTCATGACCAATTCCCAGCAGCAACTCACATTCTGCTGGCATTTCGGTCTCTGATTTGGAGACACTCATTTCCCAGCAGCAGAAGCTGCAGCCCAGGTATTGCATGCTTCTCAGACCTGGCTACATGAGTGCTCTCAGGCCACACCCCAGTCCCAGCATTGGCAGCCCATGTTCATCACATTGTTGGTGAGTAACCCTGGACCTCAGTGCAACATGAAGTCTGCCAAAGCTTAGGTTTGAAAATTATAAACAACAGGCTGTATGTTAGGTCTCAGAAAGAGTGTGAGACCCAACACAAGCTCCATTTCTAGAGCAGTCCTGTGCCACTGTCTCTCTACAATTCTCTGTGTTTGTTTCAGGGCTAGCCAGGATTGTGGGATTCCATGGTGGAGATTTGGCCACTGGGAGTCTCATAGTCTACCTTTTCCCTGCATTGGGAATCACTCCTGGCTCTCCAACAATTCCAGCCGAGCAGGCTGCCTCTCTTCCTTCCCCTGTTCTGTTTCAGTGTTTCCTGTCACTTCTCTGTTGAATTCCACTGTTCTTGCTTGGATAATGTATCTGAAGTGTGATTGTCTGTCTAAATGCTGTTTGCGTCTTCTAAGTGGAAGAGGGGAAGTGAGCATGAAAAGCTTTCAATCAGCCATCTTGAAGCCTGGAAAAATATTGGTAAAGACAGATTTCATATGTAACATCTGTTGTAGTATTTCTAAATCATTTTGCCAGATAGTTTTTTGAACTTGTAACATAATATACTTTTCTTATGCTAAACATTTAAAGTGACTAAAACAGCATGAGGAAAATCTAGATTCTACATGATTAGGAGAGAAGTTTGAATTCATGATATTTGAATGTATTTTCATAAAATTAAAAAATCTTTAAAAAAGTCAGCAACGGTTTCTATTATGCTTTATAAATATATTCATAAAGAAGTGATTTGTTCATCATTTTCAAAACCTTAATATATAAATAGCTAACTTTTCTCCTTATAGAAATGTTAAAATTCATTATTTGTGTAAGCAGTAAATTCACTGAGTAAGACATATTTCTCTGAACTTGCATCTTATGTAACTATCGTATTAATTGTGATTTAATAAAACAAAATAAGACAACTCAAAGGAGTGTTTCATAAGAATGACTATAACTACCTTAATCCATTTCAAATCAAAATAAGCATGAAAAAAATCCCTTCAGTAAGTTAAAGTCATATTTTCAGTGCTTTATGATACCTCAGTTGGCAATTTTTCTAATTAATTTTTATAGTATAATGAGGCACTTAAAAATACAAAAATAAATTTTTATCTTTCCAAATTAATTTTTATAGAAATATATATTTAAGGGGGATAACAAGTTAGTATATAAAACAGAATCACGGAAAAAGTGAGATTGAATTAGATAACTATTTTTTTCAGACTTTTAATTTTTGAGTTTTCTTTTTTTTGTTCTTCACATCCTGACATCATATATACTGAGCCTTCAGTCAATGAGGCTTAGAAGGGATTTCTTAGATGAAAAAGAGATCTACGCATTATCTTTAATTTCATCTCTAGTGCTCACTGATCCCCAGAACAAATATTAACTCCTCTGGAGATGCCAACCAAATGAAAGGAAAGACCTTCTAAATTATATTATGTACTCACACAATTTTTAATAAGGCTTTGTGAAAAATTAGAAACACATCACATTAGGGAATGATAGACATGTTTAGACCAATTTTGCTGGGATACTTTCTCATTTTATAAATGTTGTTGTGTTTGCTCAGATTTTAGTTACTGTTCCTGAATCCTATGCAAAGTTGAAATTTGACCAAAACATCACATGTACAGTACATCATGGATTCTGTGCAAGTATTTCTGTCATTGCTATTCTCTGACAAAAGTAGCAAGATAAGGTAAGAACACCCATTTTGACTTTCTGTCTCCATGGGATATAAGTATTTCCCACTTTACAGATAAGAAGGTGAGAAAGTAAACATAATGCATAGTCTTAGCTTCATAGAACTGGCGGTGGGCTTGCACCCAGTGGTTATACCCAGTAGGATGCTTGTTGCTATGAGGAGAACAAAGGATGCTGGATTCTACATGGACTTCTAGGAGCTCATTGACAGGTAGAAAAACTGTCTGGAGTCTCACTGTAATAATTCGCTTTCACTTTGGATAGTTTGACTTTATGTAGACACTTCTATTGCAATCATAGCTGTGCTTTCTTTGCTGTAATCTCCAGAGATTTCTGGATAATATATTGAACTTTTTTGACTATTGGTTGTAACTCCCATCACTTATTCAGTATTATAATAACTCCCCCCCACACACAAATTTGTGTCTACCCAAGTGGAGAGCTCTAATGAGATTCACAAACATCAACTGGAAAGTTTATACAAAGTGAGAAAAAAATGGATGAAGTTTCCCCCCCCCACCCTTTGGTAACATAGAAGACAATCTGATCCATTCATCAGGACTGAGATCCTCTGAAGAAGTAAAAGTGTCAGATTTCTAAACAGTTTTAGTAAACAGGAATTTCAGGAATACTATTTTGAAACTAAAATACACTATTTGGTCATTCATGTTGCCAACCTGCAAAGTTTAATATAATCTAACTTAGGTTTTAGAAGAATGTTATTTCAGTTGTTTCAGTAATTTTTCTTTAAAAGTTCTATGCTTATTATATACTTAATTAAAAAAAATTTTCTGGAAGAGGAAATCAATAAATAATGTAATTGTGTGATAAGTATGTGGTAAGACTTAGCACGTACTGAATATTTATCCTCTGCTGGGCATTACTTTAAATTCCATAGTTCATTAACTCATTTAATTCTAAGGCCAGCCCTGTGGAGGAGGAAAGATAACATTACATTGTCATTTTTCAAGTGAGGAAAGTGAAGCAGAGCATGAGTAAGTATCCCCTTGACTGTCACATAGCTAGCAAGGGGCTGAGCTGACTCAGCCCAGGTAGTGTGGCTTCAAGGGCTGTACTTTCCAACCACTTTGCTTCTACTTTGTCTCATAAAAATATTTACATTTTCTCAATGTATTATATAATGTTGCAATACAATCTCATTTTAAAAAATCTAAAATTGCATTAAACATTTCAGAAAATTTCAAGCCTAGTGTAAATATCAATGCACATAAGGAACAAAACTCCAAATCAACCTATAGCTAAAGATTTTAAAAGAGTAGAGAAATCCAGATGTGCAAATTCAATTTGCCCAATACTTATTAAATGTTCTTTTTAAATTTAACTTTGTAACTTTTTATTTTATGATGAATTGAGATTGTTTTTAATAGAGGATAATATTTATACAAGTGATTCATCATTTTTGTCTTCACTTCAAGAAATCTTCTTGACAACACTAGATTCATATCAACAGCACTGTCACTATATAGAACACTTTATTTTTATTTTTTATTTATAATTTTTTTATTAAATCATATCTGTGTAAATTAATACTGTCATGGGGTAAAGAGTGCTGTTGCTATATACAATTTGAAATACTTTCATCCGACTGGTTAACATAGCCTTCATGTCATTTTCTTAGTTATTGTGTTAAGACATTTGTATTCTACATTTAGAGAGATTCACATGTACCCTTATAGGATAAACCATAGGCATAATCCCACCAATCACGCTCTCTTTACCCATGCCCCCTTCCCTCCCTCTCCCATTTCTCCATATTCTTGGGCTAAAATTGGGTTATAGTTTTCGTATAAAAGCTATAAATTAGTTTCATAGTAGGACTGAGTACATTGGATACTTTTTCTTCCATTCTTGAGATACTTTGCTAAGAAGTATATTTTCCAGCTCCATCCATGTAAAACATGAAGGAAGTAAAGTCTCCATCTTTCTTTATGGCTGCATAGTATTCCATGGTATACATATACCACAGTTTATAACTTTTTAAAATCTTAGTAAAAGATTTAGTTTGAGGGCATTAACAATCACACACACCCATTACTCAGGTTGTCTAAGCCACCATGATATTCGTATGAAAGAATGTTACACATCAGAATTCTCCTTATGTAGACTGCCTGTGCAGCTATTTATTAATAGAGATGGTTGTAATAAAATTAATAATAATTATTATAATTCATTTAATAATTTTCATTGTTTATTTTTTCATATTTTTCTGATTTACCATTTTATCTATGGTTATTCACATTACTTGAATTATGCTCTGTATTCCATATGGTTTACGTATTAATCTTATGTTTAAATTTTTTATAACCCACAATATGGCAACCTTTGGAAGATATGTCTTCCTTTTGCTAAATATGACTATTGACTTGTTGTGCCAGTGTAAGCCCAGTGTTTCATAAGAAATTTCTAGAATTTAATTACCATAGTTCCATTTTTTAAATTGACCATTTGTTGCAAGGGACATCAATGAGTTAATACAGAAGTGCACTATTTCCCTGAGACTGGACATTGCAAAACTTCCTGTTCACACCATTGAAAAGGGTGCTACACACGATCCTGAATGCCGGTTCGTCCCCCTTTGAAGGGAAGTTGCCTAAATTTCAGACATTTGCCAACAAAGACCAGTGATATTTTGGTACTCAATTAACCATAAGCGCAAAATTCATCCTTTGATTTCTGGTCAATACAATGAATTTTAAAATAGACTTTGTCTCAAATAAACATGCCAGAAAAAGTGGATAAACATAATAATCATTCGGAGAAAATAATTTCTTCAGAGAAAGATCTGAAGAAATAAAAATTCCTGGCACTTTTAGATTCAGGAATATGAAAATGTGCATTTAACAGCTTTCTATGTTTTGAGCCTGCCACTAGCTCATTTAATCACTTTTGGCTAGAGAATGTGTATTTTAGTCTCTGCTGCTAATTTTTTTCATGCCTGTGACTATAAGCAGGTTAAAGTTAATTAGTTAATTTTCCAGCTCTGTTCTTTAACTTTTGTTGGGATTCTCTTGCTTTGAACCGTGTTCAGCCCAGAAAAGAGTGAAAAAAAAAGTGAAAAAACAAGAAAAAATATCCTTATGAGGCTTTCTTATAGGTCTCTATTCACTTTCTAAAATTTTAAAAGTATTCTCCTCATTTGCAGTCTTTCTCCATAGAAAAAATTATCCTGTATACATATTCTGCTTTTATTATTCCATCTGTGTTTAGCTACTATCTGTTTATGGCTCCAATTATAGGGCAAGCAATACAGTTACCCTTGGCACCCAAACTAGCAGAAGCGTATAGTCTGTATTAAATCTAACATTTTACTCTCCATTGCTCTGTTTTTATAATTTATAAATGTTTAAGAACAACAACAGTGTTATGTGAAACACTTCATGGATATCCTGGCTCAAGACTACAAATGAAATAATAAAGCATGTTTGTTATTATACACCGATCTGAATCCAGTAATACTACTCTTTAGAATTTCAGTTTGATATGAGAGAGTCAATGTCTGAGATGTGTTTTATAAAAATTACAAAAGATTTTAGTAGCCATTTTGTGGAAAAGAAAGAAAGAGGAGAGATTGTTAAAAAAAAAAAAAAGCCAAAGAAAGAGAAGGTAAAGAGGCTGGGTGCAGTGGCTCACACCTGTAATCCTAGCACTCTGGGAGGCTGAGGAAGAGTGAGACCCTGTCTCTATTAAAAATAGAAAAACTATCCTGACATAGTGGTTCGAGTCTGTAGTTCAAACTACTCAGGAAGATGAGGCAAGTGGATTACCCAAGAGTTAGCTGTTGCTGTGAGCTTTGATGTCACCACACTTTACACAGAGCACCAGGGTGATACTCCCTCTCAAAAAAAAAAAAAAAAAAAGAGAGAGAGAGAAAGAGAACACAAAAGAGTGAGAGAAAGAAAACATAATGGTACATACTGAGAAACTTAATCAATTTTACTCATAATTACAAGATCTTTACAATATTGTTTAATAGTAGAATTGAGATGTCATATCACTTTTTTGGTCTTCATTTTTCCACTAGTTAACAAGGGTGTCTATGAGCTATGTTTTCATGTGCCCTGAAGGGAGCAGATATTATGGATGTGTTCTCTCTTTTAAAATATTTTTAAGTTGCTAATTATTTGAAAAGTCTTTAAAACTTAATAATTATTTCATAAAAAATAGATGCCTTTTTAGGGTTTCTTATAGATCTGTTATATAAGTCAGAGAGCATTTCTTTAAAAATGTTAATTCCTTAAATCATTCTGTGAAAAGATTATATTAATATTTCTGTCATCCTCAAAAGTTATATTGCTCATTTGAGCAACTCAGAGTTTATCACATTGACTAAATTTTATAAAGGAGTGTTACTAATTTCTTATTAATAAAGATGTATAGAATCTTTCAATGTGTCATATGGTATATTCCAGGAGAATACTATTGTTTCTTTATAAGTATGTTCTATGGGTCAATTGGTACATGATTTTAACAAAATAGTTGTGGAGAATAAAGGACTACAAGAGAGTTTAAGGTTAAGTAAATGGTTCTTGCCCTTCCAAATTGTGACTGAGGAGTAGAATTAGATTGCAGTTCTTTCTAGAGAGTACAAGATTTAATTAACAACATTTATTAGTATACTCTTTATACAAATGCACATCCGACAGAAAGTGAGAGATCTGGAATAATTTACCAAACTCAATTTAACTCATATCCTGGAAAGTGGCTATTGCTGAGAGCTTTTCACTGCCACTAGGGGGCAATTTTATATTAGACATTATATTTTTCCACTCCCAGTAAAGCAACTTCATAGATGTCACCCTGGAATTATTGATGGACAAAGTGAATTTTGAAGGTATAAAATCTGATGTCTGATATCAGTGGCAGCCTTAAATACATTTCAGTATTGCACAGTCTCTTACTGCCAACAGAAATAGAAAAGCTAGCATTAGTAGGAAAAGGAGATTCTTTTCTAGAGACAAGAAGGGTAAAATAATTTTGTTGTCGAGAAAAGGGGACTAAATAACGTCAAACCTTTTGAAAGTGACTCTGTTTGAACTACTTTGAATGGTATTTTAATTTTAGAAGCCCAGAGTCAGAAAAAGGCCTAAGAGTATTTTGATGGTAATATTTTTTCTCGTATAATTGATAACACTATTTGATCTCCCTGTTTCGATTCTAACATATTTCTTTATCAAACTGGTTTTGAACAACAACAATACCTCAGTAGGCTCCATGAAATTTTTACAAAAGAAAAGTAAAGTAAGTTTTATGATTTTAAACACTGTTTTATTATGAATCAGGTACTTTCAAACACCCATGGAGTGTATTCAACCTGCATCTGTATTTACTTGGCATTTGGTAACAGCAAGCCTGTGGATTCTTTCTTACATTGAAACCCCAGCTACTCAAGACCATTGTTTATCTCGGCTAACCCTTAAAAAGAACCTCCCTCCTTAAGATAATAGAATTTCACCACTATTATCAAAATCTCACTACCAATTGCCTAATCCTTCATTTCATGGAGACACAGATTCAGTCATAGGGAAACAAAAGCTTTCCTTTTAAAAGTTAGAATTATATGCAAAAGCAAACACACATGCATAAATACATGCAAGTTCACACATGTCGAAAGGAAAGCACGTGCTATACTTATACATTTTGTGCTTTCACTTATAGCACAATAATGTCTTTGCAATTTTCTTCATTTGTAGTGGTAAAGTGGTTTTAATATAGCTATTTTTTTTTTTACAGACTCTATAAATTTGCTTTCTCTTAACCCCAAACAAGATAATTATCTGTGAAACTAAAGCAGTCTGGCAGGTTTTATTTTTATTTATATGGCCAAGCAAAATTGCCATTAAAAAAGATTTTAACTCTCAGGCTACTTATTTGAATTAAGATGTTGTCAGTTATAAAAAATACAGGTGGATAGGTTAGTGATAGGCAACTTCTGATAATAGAAAATGTTTATGAAACACATGATTAAATTAGAGAAAAAATATAATTGAAATGTTTCTGTACTAGAAGTTTATTTAAATCACAAAAAATTTGAGAAAATTTTCTCTGGGACTTGCTTATGAATTTATTGGGGGAGAGTGATTGCTGTAACTAGGAGTAGATTGAGAAATCTGTCAGTTACTGTTATTGTCAACAGAGAGACTTATGAATAAGTCTATGTCCTCTTCTGAATAAAATGTCTACCTAAGAATGGAGAACAATATACAGACGGTGCCAAAAAAATGTATACTCATTTTAAGAAAGGAGCAAACTGTATTAAAATTGTAATACTTGGGCAGTGTCTGTAGCTCAGTGAGTATGGTTCTGGCCCCATATACTGAGGGTGACAGGTTCGAACCTGGCCCCGGCCAAACTGCAACAAAAAATAGATGGGTGTGGTGGGTGCCTGTAATCCCAGCTACTCAGGAGACTGAGGCAAGAGAATCGCCTAAGCCCAGGAGTTGGAGGTTGCTGTGAGCTGTGATGACACAGCACTCTGCCGAGGGTGAAAGGGTGAGACTCTGTCTCAAACAACAAAAAAAAAATTTTAATACTTGATATATACCAATAGAAAAAGATGAATACAAGTCACGTTTGATCACCTCTTATAATTGCAGAAATCAAACATAACTTTAGTATCACAATTTGTATAGTTTTTTTCATTTTTAAAATGTGTATACTTTTTTTGTCCCTCTGTATATGTAAAATCCTGGTCACGAGTGCAGTATGTTTTCTCTATTTTCTTCATGGATTGTATTTTTTATTTCAGAATCTTACAAAGGCATACATATTTTGGTTATGTAATTTGATTTGCACAATTCAGGTCAAAGTTATGTGCACCCTTACCAAAATGTGTGCATTATACCAGTTAAATCACATGAACCCAATCCCTCCTCCTTTTCCCACCTAGTTGATTCCCTAGAGTTTTACTTCCCAATGTGCACATAAATGTTGATCAACCAGTTATAATTTAGTACTGAGTTCATGTGGTGTTTATTTCTTCTTTCTTGAAATAGTTCACATAGAAGAATGGTCTCCAGGTCCACCCAGGTTGTTACAAAAGATACTAGATTACCATTTTGGGTATGCAATAAGAACAAATATCACCTTATAAGAATTTAAGCAATACTGCAAGGTATAGTAACCAAAGCAGGATGGTACTGGCAGAAGATCAGAGATATAAATCTATGGATCAGGACAGAGAACGTAGAGATAAAACCATCCTCATATTCTTGTCTGATTTTTGGAAAAAAAAAGCAGATAAAGTCATACATTGGGGGAAAGAATCCACATTCAATAAATGGTACTGGAAAACTGGATAGCCACATGTAAAAGATTGAAACAGGATCCACACCTCTCACCGTTTACAAAAATTAATTCATAATGAGTAAAAGACTTAAACCTAAAGCATGAAACTATAAGAATTCTAGAAGAAAATGTTGGAAAAACTCTTAAAGATATCAACCTCAGGAAAGAATTTATGAAGAAAACCTGAAAAGCAATCACAGCAACAACAAAAATAACAAGTAGGACTTGATCAAGTTAAAATGTTTCTGCACAGTGGGTTGTGCCTGGGGCTCAAAGGAGTAGGGTGCTGGCCCCATATACCAGAGGTGTTGGGTTCAAAGGCAGCCCTAGCCAAAAACTGCAATAAATAAATAAATAAATGAAATAAATAAGTTTCTGCACAGTCAAGGACACAATCAATAGTCAATAGATAACCTAAATAAGAGAGAAAATATTTACATCCTGTACATCCAGTAAAGACTAACAACAATAATCTACAATGAACTCATGCAAATCAGCATGAACAAAATAAACAATCCTGTTAAAAAGAGGGCAAAAGGCATGAATAGAAACTTTCAAAGGAAAATAGCCTAATGGCTAAAACACACATGAAAAAATGCTCAACATCTCTAATCATTAGGGAAATGCAAATCAAAACCATATGAAATATCACCTAACTCCAGTGAGACTGACTGTTATCAAAAAATTTCTGAACAGTAAGTGCTGGTGTGGATGTGGAGAGAAAAAAATACTTATATATTGTTGGTGGAACTGCAAAACAGTACAACCTCTATAGAAAGTAGTATGAAGATACCTCAAAGAACTAAAAGTAGACCACAATTGGACCACCAATCCAACAATTCCACTACAAGACATTTACTCAAAGGGAAAAAAGATATTTTATCATAATGACACTTGCACTTGCACTTCAGTGTTTATAGCAGCACAATCCACAATTGCAAAGATGTGGAAACAACTCAAATGCTCATCAATACATAAGTGGATTAATAAAATATGTATTTTTAAGAAGTCAAAGTAAGTGTAAAACCAAAGGCAAGTTGATGAACTTTATTTATTTATTTACTTTTGATACAGAGTCTCACTTTCTTGTCCCCAGTAGAGTGCTATTATGTCATAGCTCACAGCAACCTCAAACTCATGGGCTCAAGTGATACTCTTGCCTCAGCTTCCCAAGTAGCTGAAACTATAGACAGCTACCACAATGCCCAGCTATACCTATTTTAGAAACCATATAACTTTGTATACCAATTGCTTTTATGCAAGTATTATAAGTGCATATAACACAAATTTATTGCACATATAATTATATTACATGTCACCAAAAATACTATAAGTAAAAAATTAAAGTAGCACTTACCATAAAAAATTAAAACAGCATTTTAATTTACTATAAAATGTAATTCATTAGTCCATAATAATTATTTATAAAGTGCCAATAATAATTATAAGGATTAAATTAAAATGTCAGGGAAGTAGCTTTATAAACCGAAGTATTGTGTAAACTTATCCTTAAATTTTTAATGTTTAAACTATAGTTAATTCACATGTGTATGCCTATAACCTAACAGAAAGTCTGGCATAAATAGTACCTTCAGGAAGAACTTGTTAAAATAATGTAGTGAGAAATTTTCGTGGAGAGCTTATCAATTCTTTGAGATATAAACAATGACATTTGTACTGTTGATGCAGCCCTGAATTTGGAGTTTTCAACAGGGAACCCAAGTGTCTGTGGATTAATAAGTAACATGACATTGAGTAGGAGCATGCAAATATTGGTAAATGCTCTGCGTTTCCACTGGTGTGAAGTTAGAAGTCTTAAAAACAGTTTTGGTGTTTAGATATGATTAAGAAATAGATATATAGAGTTAGTGATAATGATTTTCTAAGAAAATGGACAGTCTTAAAGGCTGCCAAATATTGACCTATTGGATAAGTAAAGGACAAAATCAACTCTGGAAATAATGGACCATGAAAGCATTTTTTCTTTCTTACACTATTATTTGGAGCTCCTAAAATTCAATCAAGGAAAATAGAAAATGAAGCTTTCCTTGGGTGACAGTTTGTGCTCCCCATATGTTTGTAGGTATGAAAACTTTTAAAGTTATTAGAACAAAAGCGTTGCAGTCAATTGTATCTATCGATAACAGAAAAAGGCAAATTAGTGCCTCAGAAAAGATTGGGTTGGATGTTAAGTTTCAGATTTAAGTATCACAAATGGTAATGGCGTAATAGATCATGTAAAGAAGCACTACAACACATACTGGGAGAGAATATGTAGAGTAAAATCACTTCAGCTAATCCTTTGGTCTTCTAGAGAAGATGATCACATTTTCACCATGAAGGCTGATATTCAGACCTTGGCATAGTTTTTTCAATACTTCCTTGCAATTTTACTTAAGTCTTCCTTTATTTTATTTTATTTTTTTTTAATTAAATCTTCTTATGCAGTTTTATTCCTGCCCTGCCCCCAAATTATTATTATAACTTACATATTAGTTTTGGAATAGAGTTGGCCCTCAGCCAGTTAGCTAAGACAATTCAGAACTCTGTAATTCTAGGTCCTATGTGCTAATTTTAATACTTGAGTACAGAACATGCATGACATTCTATAGTTCACAGCATTTATCGTTTGTAAAAATATTGGCAAACTAATCTTATAGGGAAAAATTTAACATTTTTAAGGATACCTTGCTAAATATGTCATTATGGAAAAACCTTTGACTAGATTTTCAAAACACCAAATATTGTTGCAATTCAGCAAGTAAAATTAAACAATGATCTTTTCTCAAGTCTCATAGTACACATGACATTAAAAAGTTCAGCAAGAACGTTTTCAGATTTGAAATAGATACAGGGCTGGCGTGGGTTACAGCCTTGGCTGTAAAGAATGATTCATATTAGGTACACTGTGTGATCTGAGGACTCAAAGGTTCATTCAACACTTGAAAAATATTGTTGGAGAGTGTATTAGATGCTAGAATATGAATATAACAAAAACATCAGCATAATTGAAGAGAAAATCGAAAATAAAATGTCAGATGGTGACAATAAATAATAAAGAAAATAAATTCAGAAGTGGGAAAAAGAGTCAAATGGTGGTAGCTCAATTTTTAAGTGTTTTGGTGAGAAGAGGCTTCAAAGAAATCCTCCCTGCAGTTTGAAGGAGGTCAGAACATGAGCCTTCTGTACATGTAAGGAGAAAAAGTTCACTCAAGGCAGAGGCTCAGAGGCAAAACTGTTTCTTCCTTCTCATGTTCATTAAATATCACTGAGGCTAGTGCGGACAGCAAGGAGTAATGGAGGAGGTGGTAGAAATAATGATGAAACCAGAGAGGTTAAAAAGGTTGGAACATGTGAACCTTCAATTGCCACTGCAAACAATCAGGTTTGTACTTGAGTGTGAAGAAAAGTCATGGAAACGTTTGTAGAAAGAAGTGGCCCAATGAGACTGGAGTGTTTTCCCCATTAACTGCAGAGGAGCCAAAGTGGAATCATCACCCAGTGGGAAGTCATCATCGCAACCCAGACTCAGATCAGGGTGATGGCAGGGAAGCTGACCTGAATGAAATGCTTGGCGTATTTACACATTTGAAAGGATGAGCTGTACCAATGGGTCAAATGTTGGAAGACAAGTCAGGCACAAATCCACCCTTGTTAGCCAGGGCAACTGGAAGGGTGGAGTTGCTATTCCTAACTTGGAGGTGGAAGTGTGTGTGGGGGTGTAGAAGTAGTTTTGGTTGATGTTTAAAAATTAAGTTTGGGGGCATTAAATGTGAAATATTTATTAGCCATTCAAGTGAAGGTGTTAGTCTCGAGCTAAGATGAGAGAACTGGCTAGAGATGTGTTTTGAGGGGGTCAGCACATAGACTCGATTTACGTACATGAAACAGGTTGAAATATACAGAAGACTGACATGAAGAACAGAACCATGGACTAAAATTGGGGGAACTTCAAAATTTTGAGGTTGAAGAATGCAGTGGGAAATGAGTGGGAGAGGCCAGGGAGGTAGGAGGCTAACTCACAGTGCATTGTGGTTAGATGCCAGGTGAAGACAGTGTTTTATCTTCCTTCAAGTATCTCTTCCACTGGCTCCAACATACATTACCCTGCCCACCAAAGTAACCTGAGATTCTTCTTTCGGAAACATCAGGAAAATACACAATTCTGAAAAGAGGTTTCACGCAGTTCCTATCAGAATTTTTTATTCTTTTTTTATGGTAACTTCGGGCCCTTTTCCAGAAATACTAGCAACAATTATGTCACAAATGACAGATTGACTTTGGGGGCTACACTGTAAGAAGTAAGCTGATATGATCAGGACTATGGCTTTTATGAATCTTTACTGTCATAAAATCTTTATTGCTGGAAGGACAAAATTGCAGGTTTTGTTCTTCACTCTCAAGTAGCTTCCAAGAAAATGTAATAAGATAATTGTAAACATGAGAAATATTTGAACATAAGCACCTTCCATGTCTTTTAGCTGAAATCAAATGAATTGACCACATGCACACTCGAATTAACAGTTCCAAGTGAATACATAAAGGAGCTTTGCTGTTGGAGATATTCAGATAAAAGACACCTACTAGGTTCTAATTCTGCAATAAGAATCTAAGTTTTATAGACACATATGCTTTCCATGTCCCTCTGAGAGGCTGTGGATTAGCAGTTCTCATTAAGTTAGTCTCACTTGCAGAAGAAATAAAATTTTCACATAGCCAAATTACAAACAAAAATATAAGTTTTAAACTGGCATATAATACTAACGATAAACAACAAGTTAAAATAGGGTGATATCAATGAAATTTACATGGTTACGTGGGTACATAGAGTCAGATTAGGTGTCTGTCTAAGAGGAGTTTCACTCCGACTGTGGAGCTGGGAAGGCGAGGGGAAGACAATCAAGGGAGTCTGTCTGCAAGAGGTGATGGATTAAGCATTAGTCTTAGAGACTGAATCAAAATTATTGGAAAAAGAGGAATGCATATATCTGAAAAATAAATTTAAAATGAAAATAAGACAGCATATATAGCACAGGAAAAAATGCGCACTGTCGTCACTAAGGACAATCTTATTTTGCCATTTATAATGCACAGTGTTTTGCCCAAATTTTTGAAGAGAAAAGAAAAAAAGAAGGAAGTGAATCATAGGTAGATGTGGCTCAGGAGTGAGAATGTTCTTTCTTTTAGAAAGTAGACATTTCAGTACTTAGAGATAAAGGAAATCATGTGTAAAACTTCATCGAACATTGTGAAGAAAAAAGTGACATTTATCCATCATTTAGAAAGAGAGAGAGAATTGACATTAAGCACATTTTGGAATCTGGCCTTTCTTACTATTTTCAAATTTTTTAAAAAGTGTAAATTATTTAAAAATTTTTAAAAAGGATAAAAAATATAGTAAAAACATTTTAATAGAGTAAGAATTGTGCCAATATTTACACAATACTTGAATCTAATATGTTTGAGAGTTTCCAGAATCAAATGAGATGCAAAAAAAGTTTGCCGATTATAAGACTAAAAATTCATTGCATTCTAATGATTTAAAAAAAATGACTTAAAGTTGGAAGGCTTAAATTGGACTTCTGACTCCTTACATAAAACCAGGTAGCCATAATTATTTTGAAACTCATCTTGTCATCTTGTAAGTAAACAAGAAGGAACTCCCGTAAATAATTTATATATTTATTCCGTGTATTTGGTTTTCAAAGTGGAATGATTTAGCTTATTAATTAACAAATAACTGACAACTAGACATCATCAAAAGAGTGGGTATATATAAGTGAAGACTCAGAAAGGGTCCTCAAACTTTTTTGACAGGGGGCCAGTTCACTGTCCCTCAGACTGTTGGAGGGCTGGACTGCGGGCCCCGGGACAATTGGGCTGCTAAGCAGGACAGGCAGTGGTGGCAAAAACACCTGGCAGGCCGGGTAAATGTCCTCGGTGGGCTGCATGTGGCCTGCGGGCTATAGTTTGAGGACACCTGGTTAAGAAGATATTATACCTAGAGTTATTTGGAATGAATTCCCTCTGTGACTTGCCTATCAACTACATTCTGTAAGTCTACGGAATATAGATCATATGGAGTAGGCTAAAATGCCATACTTTATAGAATATTTATTATGGATAACTTCAAGTTTAAAACTGTGTTCTACATATGTTTTTTATTATTATTTGTAATGATCTAATTATATAGTTTCAATCTTGAGATAAACTGCATTGTAGAAAGAGGATAACAAAGCTAATATACCTGAATTTCTTTACTTATACTATATTCATACAGAATGTATATGTATGTGTGTATATGTACACACACACCACACACACACACACACACACACACACACATATTCCATTGTAACATTCTTCAAAATATCTAAGTGTTTTACTGAGGCCTAGAGGCCATTTTCGAGGACGGAGCAGATTTAAGTGCTTTGGAAAAAAGCAAATACCATATTAAACCTAATATGATGGAAATGATAAGCATATATTGTGTTTTTGAACTATACAATCCAATAATAATTAATATAATCTTTCTACTAATGACATTTTCTCTTAGAAAACATTAAAATTAAATCCTTTGTTATTAGGAAATGTTATAACTTTGGGGAGAATTCGGTCATGTAAAAGAGTTGCATCTTAATACGCTGTAATTTCCAAATAAATTTAGAATGTGTCGAGAGTCATTCAGTTCTCTGAAACCATACTTCACATAGTTCTTTCTAGATTTTTTTTAAAATAATAACACAGTATATGGTTCTATCAGTATAATCACTAATGCATATCATGAATAGTCTTGGAGAAAACTGTTTCTTTTGAAATTATTTGATGATAATTAATAAATAAATAACAAAGAAAATGACTTATCATATAGAAATATTTTGCAATTTCAATGAATAAATTTTCTGTTAATTTTCTATTTATAAATGTGTGCACCAATTAAAATTGGATCATATGTTAATAGGGTCTCTACTAAATAGTTAACATATTAAATATAATACATTAATTAGTTAATATATGAAATATAATGAATTAATTTTACCCTTTAATGAGTGTTTTAAAAGTTAACTTTTGCAGGTAATTTATAGCCAACAGAATAAAATTTCTTCTGCTTATTTCAGTATTTTCCTATTTAAATAATATCTCTTTTAAAATTTATTACAAGTTAGAATCTTGTCTTTAGAATATAAAATTTGAAATTTATCCAAAGGGTAATTTTTAGTTATATTTCTGCTTCAACAGCCATGACCTACCTTGATAAAGTAAACCTGTTTGGTGAAAAATGATGTTTTAGACAGACAGCATTTTTGGTTTTAAAACACTTTAGAAAGTTGGTAAGAAATATTAATAACATATGAGGAAAATTCTGTCTAAGAATCTTAGCTTTCTAATTATTTTTTGCAGTTGTTGGCCAGGGCTGGGTTTGAACTCACCATCTCCAGCATATGGGGCCGGCACCCTACTCCTTTGAGCCACAGGCGGCGCCCCAGCTTTCTAATTTTTTTTTAAAATCATTTATTAACTGCTTAAAAGAATGGGGTCTAGAAACATGAAAATGATATTACCTGCTACACGATAGGTAGTCAGTAAATATTTGTGGGATAAATAAATAAGTAAATGACTGAGTGAATAAATACATAAAGATAATAATAATTATCTTTAGGAGGCACCTTGCAATCATCATTATGGACTAATCCTTCCTTTTTAAAACTGACAGGGTATAATGACAATTATTTTTAATAGTGCAATACTATCTTATTTCTATGCACTAATAGAGAAATTTTTCTTAGAACCTGAAGCTGTCTTACTGACTTCAAGTACCTATTATCAATTCTTTCCATTTGTTGCCCGGAACATCTGTTCTCTCTTTCCCATGTCTCCTTTCATCACCCTGGGGTCTTTGATCCTAAATGGAATTAACAGTTCTTGTAACTTACTCTTCTTTAAACGACAGTAATCTACCTTTAAAAATTACTTAGCAGTCTTGCTAAATTCTTCAAATACAGATAGTACTTTATCATTTTTCAAAAAAGAATATTCAAAGGCATTTGAGACCTCGAAAAAGGAAAAGAGCTTGTAGGAAGAAGAAGTTACTATAATGCTGTTATTAAACTACGCATGCTCGCCCTGACACTTTTGTTCTGGATGGTAGCATACGGAAACTGAGAGAGGAGAGCTGCATTCTGTTGCTAGGTAGGAGTCAGGAAATGCTAGATCCGTGTCACTTTTCTCTGTTGGTGATGCAGTAGGTTTAGGAGGGCAGGATACCTGCAAGTTAACCTGTCCACATCATGTTTCCACTGCCCTGGGATCCCAAACTAATCTCCCTTCCTCCTTTTTCTTTTCATTTGCCCCTTAGCTGCTTCTTACATTATTTCCAACATCTGCTCTGGACTAGAGTCCTACCTACAAGTCATTGTTTTGTAACTCCAATTTTGTGATTTCATGTTCTTGTTCATGTTTACACCACAGACTAGAGAATGTACATTTTTCTCTCCTCTATCCTGAAATAAATGCTGATTTAGTTATTATTATGATTGCTGATTGTTATAATTCAGGAATCATCTGATTAAATTAAGCTCTACATAAACATAATTATTTTAAACTCTTAGAATACTCTAACTAGGATAGGGTTACTGAGAACACAAAGCAATTCTTTTGTATCTTGAAAGTTTCATGAAAATTACCAACACGCTACTTGAATAAGAATAGATTCTATTTGTGTACAATTTTTCAGGAATATTACCATTACATATAGTTTTATATCTCCATATCACAGCTATAGCAACACAATCTGTGCACAAATAGATGAAGCATATTATTTTGTCATGAAGAAATTGTTTTATGAAAAAATTTAAAACATTTTTATGGTGAAGATGCTATTCTTGGAAAGACCAAGTTTGATACTCCCAAATGCTTTCTTGTCCATCTGTGAAGTTACTAAGGATTCTAATGTTATTTCAGCCCATCTTTAATGTAAACATTCAATATTTGACTTAAAATTTTAGTTTCTATAAATTTTTTCACCACTACTGACTAAGATACATTAAGCTATTTGAGCAACCGAATGACAGTGAGCTCATTAAATATTATGTTCTAGGATATATTTTCATTTTTTTTTGACCTTTGGACTAGCAATACAAAAGTATTTCATATTTTTTATTTTCAGAATTTTACACAATTATAAGTTAGGTATTTTCATTTCCATCTTGAAAAATCATGGATCTGAAAACAAAACACAGTATCTGCTCCCTTGGCTCATGAGGCTGCTATTTCTTTCTGCAGTTTTTTTTTTTTTTTTTAACCAGGACCCCAGGTTTGAACCCTCTACCTCTGGTATATGGGGCCAGTGCCCTCCTCCTTTGAGCCACAGGCATCACCGGCAGCTGTTTCTCTCTGAAGCCTTCCACTTCCTCAGGGTGCTCCCAGCTAACAACCTGGGGGGTCTCTGTTGGAAAGACATACAGTATTTTCTCCCCTCGTCACTCTCTCTTAATCCTTCACCCTCATAGCCTGTCCCTTTCCCTCCCTCATATGGGACAACCCCAGGTGGCTGGTTGAAGAGATGAAGGAAGAGATGAAGGTTTCCATTGTTTCTACTCTGAGACTTCTCAATGCTCTAGAGGAGAAAGTACAGGGCACATGACACTTTCCTGGAAAGGAGTAAATATAGGATGATTCAACTTATTACCTGAGTCCCTTATCCTAGCACAGTGAATAAAACAATAGCTAAAACCAAATGCTTGAATCAGATAATAAATACTGCAAAAGGCTGAAGAGTGGGAGGGGAGTATGATACGGTATGGAGTAGAATCAAAGAAGGGATAGAAGGGAGATGCTGTTATCCACACAGTGTAAGGCCAATGGCAGGAAAATAACATGGCCATGACGTTAAAAACCCAGGGTTTCAAATGACATAAAGAAAATTCAAGTTAGTTTAAAGGAACTAAATTTTTCTGCTCTTTAATGAGACTATCCTAAAATATAGATTGGGATTCACAACTCACGAGTTCATAGCAATGAAGACAGAGAGTCATGACAAATTAGCAATGATAGAGTAACTATATTGATAAACATAAAAAGGAAATAAATGAGATGATCTTTATATCTTTTTGTATTAGTCAGTATGTCACTATTCTATGTATGATGCTGTAAGCACCATGAGTGAATGCTTGCTGGCATGCTGCAAATGGCATTACGATCTTCTTAAATAAGAATATTTTAGAGCAAAAAGGTAACAAAGATCAAAGGTAAGGAAATAATGACCCACGTGATTACTGGAAAATATTATCAATACCTGCTCTTATAAATTCTAAAGGATTGGGTAATCATTAACACTTTAGATGACAACACAAAAATAAATATGACTTTTATTACATAAAATTATTTTGAATAAGAAAATGTAATAGCTGCATTATCTAAATGAGAAAGTACATTTTTTAGTCACATCTTATCATTACAAAAAGATTGCTGGTACATACACCCTGAACTGAGATGCGTGCCTGTAAGGTTGTAACATTCATTACATTTTATGGTCTGTGTACACAAAGTAAGCTGTAAAAAGTTTGCTGAGGGGGCAAGACCAGAACTCAACAAAACAAAGAATAAAACTTTCAAAGTAAATATTTTTGGTCATGCCAACTACTATATTAAATGCGTTAAATTCTCCCTTTTCATTTCATCATTTTGTAGGGCTGAGCCACATCTTATAAGCCAACCATAAGGTATTTACCAATTATGTGCCTTGTATTTATCATTGAACCACACATAAAATTTTGTCCACCAACTTATGCTCAGTATGGACTAGTTTTAATTTGGTATCTTGAAAAATCAAACTGCATTCTAGGTAGGGTATATCAGACTGTCGATTGGAGTGGTGATCAGTGAAGGTTTTGTAGTCCCGGGACAGTGTTAGGTATTTACTGCTGTGAGACTCTGAATAAGAGATTTCATTTCTTTAAACCTTCAACTCTAAAGCGCTACAAATAGTATTAAGTAACTCATGAAATTATGTAATTCCAGCAGATAATTTTTTGCCTTGATTATTTTAAATTGACACAATGATTATATATATTTATGGGATACAGTGGGACATTTTGACACATACCCGTATATAGTGATCAAATCAGGGTAAGGAGCATATCCATCACCTCAAACACATATTTCCTCGGGTTGGAAACATTGAAAATCTGCTTTTATAGCTATTTGAAAACATGCAATTAATTATTAATTATAACCACCCTTCAGTGCTCTAGAGCACCAAAATTTGTTTTTTTCTATCTAGCTGTACTTTTTGTTGTTGTTAACCAACTTTTGACTATTTCCCCCGTCCCCACCCTTCTCCATCTCCAGCAACTATTATTCTACTCTCTGCTTCTGTGGGATCCTTTTTTAAAATTTTTTGTTTGTTTGTTTGTTTAAGTCAAGTGAGAACACGTGGTGTTTACCTTTCGTTCCTGGTTTATTTCACTTAACATAATTAAAGAAAATAATATAATCCCCAAACTGAACACAGAATGGGGTATTTTATTATTGTATACTGTGAATATGGAGAGAAGGGGACAATTATATTATATGACCTGGTGGTATGTTGAAAACCTCTTGTAGTGGCCTGACCCCAAGGTGTTTTTAATTAAACTAACCCTGGTTTTTAACATTGAATTCAATACAAGTATAATTCTTTTCAATTGAGAGTCTTTAGGAAAATGCATCTCCACTAGTAACCAATTAAGCTCATAATTTGTCTAAGTTCCTCAAATCATGTTCAACTTGAAAGTTAGCTGAAACTAATCAATCCCTAAATAACGTTAACATCAATAAACCAAGGAACCAGTAGATAAACTCAAAACAATACAAATAGGGCACCTGCCGCTCAAGGAGTAGGGTGTGGGCCCCATATGCTGGAGGTGGTGGTTTCAAACCTGGCCCCGACCAAAAACTACAAAAAAAAAAAAGTACAAATTTTGATAACTGAAAATTTATGTTTGGTTTGAAAGGATATTCTGCTCTTGCTTAAATTAGGGAATGGTTTTAACTCAGATTGTATATAGGAATAATCAGAGCTTTTAAAATATAACAATGCCCAATCCATTCCCCAACAGTTTTAATTTAATTCATTTAAAGTGAAGCTTGGACTTGAAAATCATATAAAATACATTCAAGTGAGTCTAATGACTAGAAAGCTTTAGAAGAACTGAGTTATAATAAATTATCATTAGGCAGGGGGTGGTATTAGATACTGTTTGCATAACAAAATTTGCAGCATACCTTTTTAAATTATAATTTTGTGTGACAACTAACTTTAAAATATTATTAGTTTTAATATACTGTAAATAAAATACAAATGAGATTTGTGTATTGTGTTAAATGTATATGTTTATATTACTAATAAAATTTTGTTATGATTTCTAGATTTTTTCTTTTTTTGTGACCTTTATTTAGTCCATTGTTCAGTCACTTACTTGAAGGATTTAGAAATTTCACGTCAGAGAGTTTGTTAAATTTATAGCGAAGTTGTCAGTGCATTCAGTGGCACAAATATTTGCTTTCTGGATTTAAACACTAGGATTTCTTATTTACACTAGTGTCTTTAATCTTTAGCCAAGATTAAAGAAAGATGGAAAGAAAAATTGTGGAAAGAGTACACATCAAGCCACATCGAGCAGTTTGAACAACCAATAGCAAAGCACTATCATAAACTAAATTTCTAATGGAGAATCTAGTAGTGCTGAAAATAAAAATCATAAGAGTAAAAACAACTAGAGTTGAAGAGGAATTTAGATGCAGATAATAACCTTCTGATAAGTGCCTAAAACTAAAGTAGTAACTAATCCCAAGTCAGTAAATTGGGTCTAATACAATAGATAATATATTATGACCAAGAATAGGAATTTCAGGCTAAAAATACAGGTTGCCTTGTATGAGTTCCTGTGTGACATTCTGAATGTTACTGCTTGTCCTTATTTTGGTCTCATTCCAGTTTAGTATTTAGAATACGATCTGCCTCTCAGGGGCACATGGCACATAGGTTTCTTCCATTTTGCAAATTCATGGTTTTCTTTGCATTTCTTCTGACTGATTTGGATATTCAACTACCCAGCTCTGTGTATAGGATTTAGAGTCTCAGATTGTTCTCTGAACTATACACCTTACTCATTTAATGTATTAAGTGTTTGATGGCTGTGCAAATAGGAAAGTTCAGAGTAGCTGATTCATACATTTATATTAACTATTTAAACCTGAGCAAGTTAATTCAGTTCTTTGAGCTTTGGCTGTAAAGAAGAGGTATGTCTCTGTGACCTCGCATATTCACGTCCCTGAACCTGGTGAATAAGAAAATCCTGATCCTGTCTTCAAATAGTTGAAAGAAGTAGCAAATTGAAACAATCAGCTTAACAAACCCCAGAACTAACTTAATCATAGATTATATTGACTGAGATCCCTCATCAGCAGCCTGAGAGTGTAATGAACTTGTCTATTTGTGGAGGTAAATACTGTTTATTTCAGTCTCAACTGTTCTTTCTTACAAATTATCTGACGTGTAATCAATGATTATCAGACACACTAAAAATCAAGAAACTATAGCCCATTGCCAAAGGAGGAAATAATTGCTGTAATTAATCTCAGAGAGGGTTGGATGTTGGTATCACAAAGAGGGAAATAATACATTTAAAGTATCAAGCAGAAACATTTCATGAAGTGGGAAACTATAAAATTGAAAACATGAAAATTTTAGACATATAATTTCAGAAGTGAAGGATTCATTTAAATGGCCTAAAGGCAGACTAGCCACAAGAAAGAAGTATCAGTAAACTGGAATCTGGTTCAGTAGGAAGTATTCAAAGTGAAATACAAATTAAAAGAAACAAGTAAAAAATAATAAAGAAAAATAATACATTCAATGTTTGTGGGATAATGTAAAAATATCTAATCTTATAATTGGGGGCCCAATAGAAGAAAGGGTGGGAAAGAATAAAATTTGAAGAATTAACCGCTAAAATCTTGCCCAGATTGAAGAGAACACCAACCCACAGAATAAAGGACTTCAGCAGAACCTGTGGCAGCCAGGGCACTTCCCAAGGGTCAGCCCCTGAGGGTGACAGTGTGAGAGAACACTCGGACTCAGTTATCTCAGGTGGAGTAACAGATGAGGGTCGGGGCTGGGGTGGGGGAAGAGTAGGGGAGGGTTGTGGTGTCGGTGGAGTGGTCTGGACTTTGGTCACACAGGTTCTCAGAACGTTAGCCCTGAGATTCTGGGTGCTAAGAGGTCCATTTAAACCACAGCTGTTATTGGAGTCCGAGGAACCTGGACTTCCCCCACCAGGCCCTCTGGAATGCCTTAGTTAAGCTACACAATGTTCTTAGCTAACTAACGTCTACAAAAACCAAAGCAAGAAAATGCAAAGAGAGCTTCACCTAAATGAAAAGGAAATGCTCTGTAATCAAATTACTAAAAACAGGTAAAGCTGAAGAGCAGATTATAAGATTAGTCAGTACTAATCATAATAGCTCACTTTAAACTGGAACTGGTGAAGGGCAGAAAAATAATGATACGACGGCTTTGAAGTTCTGAGGAAGGGATGGGGCAAGGTCAACCTGGAAATCTATATCTACCAAATATCTTTCAAAAATATGGATGACAAAAAGCTATTGAGGGATAGAATGAAGCCGAGAAAGGACACTTTCAGAACAACATACTAAGGCAAAGTTAAGTCATCCCTAGAAATGTTAAGAGAATTTCTTATGGTAGAAGAGAAATAATATCAGGTCAGGTGGAACACAAGATCTTTAGAAGGAATGAACACTGGAAGAGGTGTCTATCTAGGAGGATAGCTAGATTGTGCATGTGTGTATATTTAATTTTAAATGAGTTTTGACTATTTTAATCAGGGCTTAAAAATAACAAATAATAAAATAATTACAAATCTGTGGATTTTATAGCAAATAGAAAAATTAAAGATAGCTTTCTAAATAGAGATGTGATTATGTATTAGAAAATTCAATATTAAGATACTCTCAAAATAAACTTATGAAACTTCCTCCAAGCATTTAAGAAATAGATAATCTGATTACAGAACTTGATTGGAAACATATAGGATTTACAATACTTATTTTGAATAAGGATAAAAAGTTGTACATACTATACTACATAAAATTTGAGGACTTATTATCTAAAACTACAGTAATCTGGAGAGTGTTTTAAAGATTACTTAGCTTTGAATATTTGAACGCCTGACAAGACACCACAAAGCATACTTATGGCACGCTTTTAATAAAAGCAAAGAGTATGATACAGTAAGACAGAAAATACAGCCAAGCATTGCATTGGAGACACTTCCAAATGCAGGTCCCTAGGGTTCTTGCAAAATGATGTGCTTTTTCTCAGTATTGAACCAGCAGGATTTGTGCAAGGAATCACCGCGTTAAGAGAGCTCAAGGCAGATATTTCCAGGGAGGTCTTTTATATCCTCTGGCCACATAACCAGCTAGTCTTTCTAAACAGTTATTTCACTGACTGAATGCCACAAGGGGAGTTTAAGACTTTAACCAGAATGTTACTGATGATCCCTCATTGGTTAGTTAGCATAAAACCTTACCTGGGCCAACATCAAATTTAAATGATGCTCTGCTTCTTCAGAGACAAGCAAAGGGATGTATAACTCTGCCCTACAAAGTGTAGTATTAGTATAGGAATAAATAGATAAACCAATAGACTACACTAGAGAGTGAAGAAATAAACCCTCACGTATTTGGTCAAACAACTTTCAACAAAGAACCAAGCAAGGCAATGGCATAAGAAAGTCTTTTTTAAACTTTTTAAAAAAATATTATGAATTCATAAGAAATTATACAGGTAGTACAGAGATGTCCTGTATGAATTTAACCTTGTTTCCCCTTTGATTACATTTTATGTACTTATATAAGTATACAAAAGCCATGAAGTTGACAACAGTATGAAGTTTGTGTATATTTCTATGTCATTTTGTCCCCACTACATTTATATTCTCAGCATTGCAGACACAGAAATATCCCATTGTTGTGAAGATCTATCTCCTCAGTGTTCCTCCTTCCTAATTACCCTCCCTCTCTGCCATCTCTAACCCCTGGCAAACACTCATCTGCTCTTTATCTCTATTAGTTTTGTGATTTGGAGATGTTATTTAAAAAAAAATTATACATTCTATGACCTTTTGATGTTGCCCTTTTTCCACTCAGCATAATCACCTTGAGATCCAGTCTAGTTGTTAGGTAGCAAAGGTTCATTCCTTTCTTTTGCTGAGTAGTATTTCCCAGTATTGTGGAGGAACCATAGTTTTCTTTCAATCATTCATCTCTTGTAGAACATTTTGGCTATTTCCACTTCTTTGCTGTTCCACAGAAAGCTTCTTTGAACAAACATGCACAGATTTTGTGTTTACATTACTCAGCAATAAATGCCTGGGAATGTGATTTTGATGTCATATTCTAAGCATATGTTTAGTTTTATAAAAAAAATTGATTAAACTATTTTCAAGAGTAACTATCATTTTACATTTTTCCAGTGAATTATGACATATTATTTCTTCATATCCTCTCCAGAATTTGGCATTGGTACTATTTTTTAGAAACTCTAATAATACAGAGTTATAACTCATGGTAGTATCGATTTATATTTGAGTAGTGGCTACCAATGTTAAACGTCTTTTCATGAACTTATTTGCTCTCCCTATAATCTCTTTGGCGAAACATTTTCTCATGGTTTTAGCCCATTTGCAAATTAGATTTTCTTTAATTCCTGTTGAGTTAAGAATTCTTTATATGCTTCAGACATGAGCTGTCAGATATGTGATTTGAAAATATAGAAAAACTAGACTTTCATGTGAAACAGAATAAAAGACTAATTTGAGATAAATTTTAGATTTAAATGTAAACACTGAACTATGGAACTTATAGAAAAAGTCTTAAGAAAATATATTTCTCCCTTGAAGTAAAAGAACTCTTCTTTACTGGGCAGTGCCTGTGGCTCAAAGAAGTAGGGTTCTGGCCCCATATGCTGGAGGTGGCAGGTTCATACCCAGCCCTGGCCAAAAACTGCAAAAAAAAAAAAAAAGAAATCTTCTTAACCAAGCACATAAAACCATTAGCAATAAAAAAATTGATAAATTGGACTTCATCAAGAGTAAAAATTCTGCACATGCAAAGACCTAGTTAAGGGAATGAATATATAAGTTACAAACAGGGAAAATTTATTTGCAATAAATTTGTGAGACAATAAACTATTAATTGGAATATATCAAAGTCTCCTACAAATTATCAATTAAAAGACAGAAATTGTACTTTAAAAAAAATAGCCAAAAGCTTGAACAAATATTTGAAAAAGAGAAGCTATGATTTTTGTTTTTTTAGAGATAGAATCTCACTTTGTCACTCCCCATAGAGTGCTTACAGCAACCTCCAGCTCTTGGGCTTAGGCAATTCTCTTGCCTCAGCATCCCCAGTAGCTGGGAATATAGGTGCCCACCACAATGCCTGGCTACGCTGTTGTTGTTGTTGTTGTTGCAGTTTGGCCAGGGCCAGGTTTGAACCCAACACCTTGGTATATGGGGCTGGAGCCCTACCCACTGAGCCAAGAGAAGTTATGTTAATGGTCAATGACAAAGATCAAAAAATGGTCAAAATGGTCAAAGATCTCCAGGGAAATGTAAATAAAAATTATGATGAGATATCATTTCACACTGATTGGAATGTCTAATATAAAATAGACCTTAACATTAAATACTGGTGTGGATGGAGAGTAGTCAGCACTTAAAAAAATAATTTTTAATTATTATGGATACATAATTGTTGTATATACTTACAGGGTACTTTTGTACATGGCTGTAGTTGTTCAAAATGGTCAACAATTTGGGAAAGCCATCTTGTATTTTTAAAATAAAACAAAACATACATCTATGATATGACCAAATAATGACTCTCCTAGGTATTTAGCCAGAGCTTGAAAACATGTTTCCACAAAGAAACTTGTTTAAGAATGCCCATAGCAACTATATTCATTACAGCAAAAGAAAGAAAAAAGGACAAGACCACCAATATGAGAATTAAGGAATAAGTTTTTTGTATATTCATACAACAAAATACCAATCACTCGTAAAATAATAAATTATTGATACACAACATGTCTATGTCAAACGTATTAAATTTAAACAAAAAAGTTCAGACACAAATCTGTAGGTACTGTATATGATTGAAGAGACCCCCCTGACCCTGCTCAGAATTTCCCCACTCCCTGCTCAGAATTTCCCTTGCTTAACAGACCCTTGCACAACCCACTCCCTGCTCAGAATTTCCCTTGCTTAACAGACCCTTGCACAACCCACCCCCTGTTCAGAATTTTCGTTGCTTAACAGACCAGTGACCCTACCCCCCTTGCTTAACTGCCCTTCCCCTGATCGGAATTTCCCTTGTTCAAACAACCGACCCCCACACCCATCTGTTGAGGTTTTCAGCTTTAAAAGAAGCCTGTAACAGCCGTTAGGGGTCCTTCTTCCCCAGCGGCTGAGGGACCCTGACTCGTCAGCAATAAATTTGCCTCTTGCATGGCTTGGGTCTCGTGAGTGATCTTTGGGGCAACTCTCCGTAGGGACCCCCGGTTAGGGTCCAACAGATTCCATGTATATTTGAAGTCCAACAAGAGAAAAAAATGTATCTTTTAGGACAAAATTAGAAGATGTTGTGGGCAGAAGGGCTTTTAGGAGAGGAATACATTGGAAAGAGATATGAAGCTTTCTCGCAGACGAAAGTGAAAGTGATCCATACCTTGATTTGTCTGGTAGATACACATAAGTATACAATTGTCCAAATTAACATGGTGAAATATTTGAAATCTGTTTATTTTGCTGCAAATTGTATCTTAATAAAAAAAAATAGTAAGTAAAAAATAGGCAAGGAAATAAGAAATGCAGATAGTCACTAAGCATTTGAAAATATGTTCATGGGGCACGGTGGGCTCACGACTGTAATCCCAGCACTTGGGATGCAGAGGTGGGTGGATTGCCTGAGCTCACAGGTTCAAGACCAGCCTGAGCTAGGCATTGTGACAGCTGCTTGGGAGGCTGAGACAAGAGAATCGCTTAAGCCCAGGAGTTTCAGGTTGCTGTGAGCTATTGATATCAGAATTTCGCAATTCAGTAGGTCCTTGGTCTTGGGAATTCAAGGAATGAACCCACGGACCACAGATCAGTGGTAAGATAGGACTTTTATTAGAAGTTAGAAAGGAATATAGAAAAAGTGAAAAGCACCAGAGATTCTGGAAAGGGAAAAGAACCAAAGAACTCTCAGGGGGGGAGGGGGTCTCCACGTGGACTCTTTGTCTAGGGGAATTAGGTCTGGAGAATTACACCTGGCTGGCAGTTGGTAGATGGAAATGGGTGTATTAACAAATGAATGAATGTAGTTATCACATTCTCTACAGTCTTTGTCCCTGAGAAGGGATTAGGGTGTGTGGTCTTACCCAAGGTGGAGCCACTTAAAAAAACCATCACAGGAAGGTAGTCTGCTCGTGCCTGGAAATGGGGGGTCTGACCTCTGAGCTCTGGGCCTAGAGAATGGGGAACTCCCTGTTGTCTGTATCACTATGACACCAAAGCACTCTACCAAGGGTGACAAAGTGAGACTCTGTCTCAAAAAAAAGAAAATGTGTTCAACCTCACTAGCAACCAAAGGTTCTAAATTAATGCAACAATATGAAATACTTTTGTCTATCAAATTAATAAGAAAAAAGAATAAATGATAATTTCTACTTTTAGCAAGTTGTACAAAAAGAAGCTATAATTTATCTCTAGTGGAAATGTCAATTTCTACAACCTGAAGAGAACTCTTTGTAAAATCTTATAAAATCTCTGCCTTCTGAACTAACATTTCCATTAAAAAATATTCAAATAAAACTACTTAATTTATGGCATGTTCATCTGTAAAAATTGAGAATAATAAAACTTGCTCTACCTGATTTTAAAGTAGTTTTGTATGTAATGAAATAATACACAATATTTTAGATGCAATGACTGTCCGTTATGAAATGAGGGATACAAGGGAGCGCGAGGTGATTAACTAAAAACATAGAGGAAATGTTGCCTAGACCTAACTTCTTACTGTGTCATCATGCATAGAGGAATGAGATTAATGCAGCCTTCTGCACCTGAGTCTAAAGAAAAACAAAGCCCACCAAGAAAAATAATGCATAAGACAGTAGATATAAAAGATCTTTGAAATTTCAAATATTATATGTGGTAAAATAACCTCAGGTATGTACTTCTCATCATTATTAATTGTATTCTTCCTCTGCACTTTTGGTCTATTACTGACTGCTTCACACTAAATTTGCACTGATCTTTCAAAACTTAGTGTAATGCTGAGGAAAAAATGAGATAAACCAAGTGAACAGTCTGAAGATTAACACAATGCACATATTTTTAAATGATGCCAATCTTCAGTTTAACTGACCAGGAAGGAAGTCAAGACTTTCAACTCCTGCAGTGTAGTAGAATCACCTGAAGACATGAAGGTCACTACAAAAGGTTTAAGACAGACTATGTTATGGGCCCTTATTTCACTTCCAGTAAACAAGAGTCAACAGCGTCTTTTGAGTTTCACCTGTGCAAGTTTCAACTTCCTTGGCTTATTGGACTAGCTGGCAAGGCTTCATTTGTGTCCATCTGCATGGATTTTATGTTTCTTGATTTTGTGTATCTCAAAACTTCCGTAATGACCCCAGCATATTCTTATGTTGTAAACTGCTCTATGTTTCCATGCTAGATTAACTAAAATAGAATCTCGGAATGCTAGAGCCTACACATTGATAGGGTTTCAAAGTTCCCCAGGTGACTCAAAGGAGCTGCTGTGAGTGAGAGAGCCAGACTAACTCCATTTTGTTGTTCACTGTACAAGCCTGCCCAAACCCCATTCCTAGCTGTTTACTGCATTCCTTAACCTCTAGCTTACAGGGCCACACCCTGCAGCTCTGCCATTCCATTCCTAGTAACTCA